>CM057351.1:312723994-312984718 GCA_030015575.1 Agapanthus africanus | reverse complement strand
TTTCATTATCCTTGCCTTTATAGGCCATACATTTTACACATAGCCCCTTGGGCTTCACAAAATGGCATTTTGCCTATTCCATGGCTCATGTGCCATTTCTTTTTGCACATAAGCCATGGGCTTTACAAAATTGGGCTTTATGCCTATTTTCCTTACATTTATCCATAAAATAAAATAAAAATAAATACAACAAAATTGCTTATTACAAAATTTTTATCTTGGTGTGGGGGAGGCCGGCCGCTTCATGGTCGGGCTCGACCCGGGCATGGGCTCACTGGATCTGGGCTTGGGCCCACTTGGCTTGGGGGTTGACTTTGATTTGACTTGGTCAACCGGGGTATAAATTTTTACCCCAACACTTTCGACTGGTACGCGAGCATACCGGATGACTCCGTCACAACTTTCGTCCAAATGGAGTCTCTGTTTCGGCAAAGCTTCATGAGCGTCAGCGATAAGATTACCATTGCCGATCTCGTAAGGACCAAGCCGAAGAACAACGAAAGCAGCACGGATTTTATAATCCGATGGCGCAATCTCTCCGTCAAATGTGAACCGCCGATAGAGCAGGGACCAATCTGTCAGTCTCCTTGTCGGAAATCTCAACAATTGGATAGCCCCGTTTTTATGCACCGCGGGTCTCAAAACATTCCAAGAGCTGACCAGGAAAGTTCAGATGCTGGAGCGCTCAAAGCAGGAGTCCTCCTTAGATTCCAAAAATAACGATAGGTCCTTGAGAAACCGAAAGGATGATAATCGCAAAGGCGGGAATTCCGACGATTCTGAATCTTTTAACTCTTCGGCTAACCAAAATAAGCAAGGGATGAGCGGGCCTAATGCCAACCAGCCTCGGAAGCCAGTGTTCGGAGAGGGACGGGAATCTCCACTCAAAGAGAAGCTAGATAAGGTCTATTCCTTCAGAAGGGACCAAAATCCATAAAATATTCAAAGACGCCCTGAGGAATGGTCTACAACTGCCAGAGTCAAAAAGACCGCAGAAGCGAATATGACCGACGACCCCAAATACTGCCCCTATCACAGAGTGATAGGTCATGCCATTGAGGACTGCTTCGTCTTCAAAGATTGGGTCGAAAAGCAATACAAGGCAGAAGAGATAGAACTATCTAAAGGCGTGTTAATAAACAGTCCGGCTGCGACCGCCAATTTCATACAAACGGAGACCGAAGTTCTTCGTGAAACTGATTCTCTCAGACATCTTCCTTTCTCTGAAAACAATCGACCACCACGTTATTAAACTGGGAACAGTCGACCTCTAAGTCGTTAAACTGGAAATGTAAAAATGTGTAAATAAATAAATAAAAAAGAAAAGCTAAAATGATGGGGCAACTCGCAATAAAAATCGGTGAGTAAAAATAAAAATGAAAATAAAGCCGAAATAATGGGGCAACCGCGAATAAATAGCCGAAATGATAGGGCAATCGCGACCTTCGCGATAAGAAAAGCTGAAATGATAGAGCAATCGCGGTAAAAAAAAACGGCGAATGATAAGTCGCTCCTGGTACCATATTCCAGTGCAGCGATGCAGACGCCAACCAAAATCCAATTTCCCAAAATTCTCCCAGCCCTACGGCCAGTCTCCAAATTGACTACCGTATACAATCCACGGGCTCAAATAATTCTCATCATACCCATGCCCCACCGTAATCACCAGTTACGCGTCTGGTCTCCGCCCTTGGAATTATGCTCCATTGGGAAGACCCACTCATGTGTCCTCACGTTGCATGAGGAGAACAAACCTTCGTGGGATCCTTACGACTCACAAAGGAAAAACACACTTGGGAGTCCCCACGACTCATAAGGAGAAAATGCACCTACGGGATCCTTACGACTCGTAGGGAGAAAATGCTTTTATGGGACCCTTACGGCCCATAAAATTGAAAAGGCTTAAGTGATAGGGATCTAAACCTGTCTCCTAAGCCATCGCTTCCCAATAGGCAACGGCGAATGATAAGTCGCTCCTGGTACCATATTCCAGTGCAGCGATGCAGACACCAACAAAAATCCAATTTCCTAAAATTCTTCCAGCCCTACGGTTGATCCCCAAGTTTACTGCCATATACAATCCACGGGTTCAAATAATTCTCATCACGTCCATGCCCCACCGCAACCACCAGTTACGCGGCTGGTTTCCGCCCTTGGAATTATGGTCCATTGGAAAGACCCACTCATGTGTCCTCACGATACATGAGGAGAACAAACCTTCGTGAGATCCTTACGACTCACAAAGGAAAAACACACTTGGGGGTCCTCGCGACTCCTAAGGAGAAAATGCACCTACGGGATCCTTACGACTCGTAGGGAGAAAATACTTTTATGGGACCCTTACGACCCATAAAATTGAAAAGCCTTAGGTGATAGGGATCTAAACCTGTATCCTAAGCCATCGCTCCCCAATCCCCAAGTGGCGAATGATGAGTCGCTTCTGGTACCATATTCCAGTGCAGCGATGCAGACGCCAACCAAATTCCAAATCGCATACCCCAATGGCGAATGATGAGTCGCTCCTGGTACCATATTTCAGTGCAGCGATGCAGACGCCAACCAAATTCCAAATCCCATACCCCAACGGCGAATGATGAGTCGCTCCTGGTACCATATTCCAGTGCAGCGATGCAGACGCCAACAAAGTCCCGAAATTTTTCCGATCCTACGGTCTGGATCATACATCCTGCAAAACCGTATATAATCCACGGGCGTAAAACGATCCCAATCTCTCCCAAGTCCTACCGGCGAGACCACATTCAAGGTCCTACCGGCAATGAATATTCAAAAAAAAAAGGGTATGTCCACAAGCAAAATGGGCACGGATGAAAACCCGAAAGGGCTCCGTGAGTAAAAACAGCAGGACCGCCGGCGAGTTTGTGAAAACCTGAAAGGGCGCAAACTCGTAAAAAAGAAAAACACACTTTCTTGTGGGTCCTTACAACTCACAAAGGAAAAACACACTTGGGGGTCTTCACGACTCCTAAAGAGAAAATGCACCTACGGGATCCTTACGACCCGTAGGGAGAAAATGCTTTTATGGGACCCTTACGGCCCATAAAATTGAAAAGCCTTAGGTGATAGGGATCTAAACCTGCCTCCTAAGCCATCAATTCCCAAATCCTCTCGGGGCAAATGATGAGTTGCTCCTGGCATTATTCCAATGCAGCAATGCAGATGCCAAACAAAAACCGAAATCCTCAAATCCACTCATGGCAAATGATGATTCGCTCCTGGTACCATATTCCAGTATAGCGATGCTGATGTCAACCCAAATCAAATCAAACCAACAACCTCTGCGGCGGAATCATGCTTCGTCCTAGAATTTACCCCGTGTCGAAATTATGCTTCGCCTCGGGATATCTACCTTCCCTGTCAGAATTATGCTTCGGCTCGGAATCAAACAGCGACCTCCTCGTCGGAATTAAGCTCCTCTTCGGAATCAAGTCGACCAACAAGCTCTGCGCCGGAAATCATGCTTCTTCTCGGAGTGTACCCCGTGTCGAAATCATGCTTCGCCTCGGGATATCTACCTTTCCTGTCAGAATTGTGCTTCAGCTCGGAATCAACCAGCGACCTCCCCGTCGGAATTAAGCTCCGCCTCGGAATCAAGTCAACCAGAAAGCTCTGCGTCGGAATCATGCTTCATCTCAGAATGTGCACCCCTTGTCGAAATCATGCTTTGCCTCGGAGTATCTGCCTTCCCTGTCAGAATTATGTTTCTCCTGGGAATCAACCTCTGCATCGAAATTATGCTTCGGTCAGAATGTCTACCGCTCTTCGGAATGATGCTCCGATCCCTGGAATCATGCTCCGCCCTTCGGAACGATACTCCGATCCCTGGAATCATGCTCCGCCCTTCGGAATGATGCTCCGATCCCTAGAATCATGCTCCGCCCTTCGGAATGATGCTCCGATCCTGGAATCATGCTCCGCTCTTCGGAATGATGCTCTGATCCCTGGAATCATGCTCCAACCCTCGGAATGATGCTCCGACTCTTCATAATGATACTTCGATCCTTGGAATCATGCTCCGCTTTTCTGAATGATGCTCCGATCCTTGGAATCATGCTCCGCTCTTCGAATTGATGCTCTGATCCTTGGAATCATGCTCCGCTCTTCGGAATGATGCTCTGATCTTTGGAATCATGCTCCTCTCTTCGGAATGATGCTCCGATCCTTGGAATCATGCCTCTACTCTTCGGAATTATACTCCTACTCTTCGGAATGATGCTCCGGCCTTGGAATTATGCTCCGCAAATCGGAATGATGCTCCGATCCTCAGGAATCATGCTCCCCGAGGGATACTCCGCCCCTAGAATGATGTTCCACCTCGAAGTACAACTTCAAGATCCATCAATTTCGTGCACACAACTCATGCATGCGGTGTGCATTCATTGATGGAGGGTACTTTGTTGGGGTTAAAATTGGCATCCCGGTTGACCAAGTCAAAGTCAAGGTCAACCCCAAGCTAGGTGGGCCCAAGCCCAGGTCAAGCGGGCCCATGCCCAAGTCGAGCCCGCGGCCAGCCTCCCCCATGACAAAATGAAATCATGTAATAAATAATTTTTATGTAATTTTTTATGCATGAATGTAAGCAAAATGGGCATAAAGCCAAATTTTTGTAAAGCCCATGACTTATGTGCAAAAAGAAATGGCACATGAGCCATGGGATAGGAAAATTGCCATTTTGTAAAGCCCAAGGGGCTATGTGTAAATATGTAATCCTATATAAGGCAACATGATGATGAATAAAAATATACAATTTTCATTCCCCCAAAAACTAGGGTTCTTTGTGCCTCCTGCTCTTTCATCAAGGTTCTAAACCTTCTTCCCCTTTTTCAATTAAATCAAGAGTTTTACTCTTCCTTTTCCAAAAATAAATAGTTTTTCACCACAAAACCCACAAAGGGGAACTTAGATCTTCCATCAGATCTTAAAAATAAAAGATTTTTAAAATCTCATACTTCTTGTTCTTCAAGACCCAGCTAACAGAGGAGGAAGGAGGAGACCCATCTCCAAAAATCGCATCTTGGGAAGATCCAGAGCCAAAGGGAGAAACAAAGCAGCCCCCTTTGATCATTTCTAAACTTTTTAGGAGTTTAACTCCACAAATCGGGAGCACAACTCCCAGTGCAGGGACCAAAGTCCCCTTTCTGTTTGACGCCCAGTGTCCAGCGCCCACGTGCCGAGCACGTGGTGCGCCCAGCGCCCAGAGCGCTCGTGCCCATGTGCCGAGCACACGGTGCGCCCGGTGCGCTAGCGCCCACGTGCCGAGCACGTGGTGCGCCCAGCGCCCAGCGCCTGCATGCCATGCACGCAAGGCGCTGGCCCCCACGCATCCTTTGGATGCCCTTTCCCTTATATATATATATATGTGTGTGTGTGTGTGTGTGTGTGTGTGTGTGTACATATACGCGCATATACACATACTCTACGATACTATCCGGGTAGCGGGACCCCCGTGAAAACTCTGCAGGGCCCCCGATATACCCAAAACCCCTTTCCAAACACGCACAATGCACATTGAGTTCGCATGAATAGTTGACCTGTCTATCGGAGGTTCTCTCGCTCCAAAGGCGAGGGGTAATTAATGGCAGCTTAGTCCGCGGCTGCAGGAGATTCGGATCCCCACAATCAATAAACCCCCGCCTACCATAGGCAGGGGGAATCTGTAATGCACCTGACAAGCGCACGCGTAACCCCATCTCAACGGGGTGACGAAAAACACCCTACACCTACCACGGCTCAAAGGAGTCGTGCAAATAGGTTTTAGTTGGGTATAGTCCCGAGCCACATGGAGGCAGTGAGCGGATCGTCGGGGATTCGTCTCTCCCGGTATTGAGGGTTGATGTCGCGCAGTGCACGGGTGGCCATCACCAGAAATCCTTGGCCAGGGTAGTTGAGAATTACTGAATTAGGATCAGTAGTTTCTCAGGTGGTGATGAGTTTCATACCGACAAGAATTATCGCGTTGTTAGGGGTCTGACTTTATCCACCCCCTAGACCCGATATGCGATACTCATAGAAGAACGGACCGGACTGTACGGATATTGTCACTGTTAGGCTCCGTAGGGTTTCAGGATGAGTTCGCTCGTCATCGTCCCTTTCGCTCAATACTGTAAGTCCGTGTTGCCCACCCCGGTACTTACGGGGAGGCGGAAAACATAATAAAAATCGGATTTTTAATGACTTAGGCAACATGGACTAAGCTTGTGAGGATCTTTGCTAAACTAAAACTAGCTAACCCTAACTACAAAGTAGCTAAGTGATGAAAGGTTATACCTTTGGTCTTTAGTCCTTCTCTCCTTGTTCGTCGGAACGGTAGAAAGGCCTCACCTTGCTAGTCTTCTTCCGTCAAAGAAAGATCCACTTGAAAGCCACCTCCTTTAGCTTCAACTCCAAGCTAGGAGTAACTAGAGTTCAAGAAATGCTAAGACTTGAACCCTAGAAGTGAGTAGAGAAGATCAAGTGAGGGTTTTTCTCAAGCTTTTTGTTTCTCAACACATGATAGGGAGAGAGCTTGAGGGAGAGGATGAACAAGAGAGAGAAAAAGATATGATAGAATGAATAATAGTGAGCCATTCTCACTAATATGTGTGAGTTATTTTAATTATGTAATTAGCTTGAAAATTGTCATGGTAAATCATGAGGTGACCATTATCATTTCATTATAAATGCAAATTGCAAGAATCAAAGAGCATCTTCCAAATGAAATGATCATGGTCAAATTGTCAACTTGGTCAACAAGTCAACAAAGTCAAAGTGTCAACAACAACAACCATGCACAATAATTAAGCTAATTATTAATTAACAATAACACACACAAAAACAATAGGGTTAATAAAATGACAATAGTCATTAACCCTAAACAAGGTCCTCTCCCTCAATCTCAAGCAACCGTGCATACGCACCCGCATTCGTGATCCGAGGAACACGAACACAATGAGAAAAACCAATCTCAAATCATATACTAGGATCCGGCTTAAACCAAAGCCCGCTAGTATAAACTGTCCGGACAGCAACCGTGCACAAGTGCGCGGATGCGAACGAACCCTGTCGCAAAACCATGCGACCTCTACTCGTTTTGCCTAAAGGCGAATAGCTCTCTGTGTGGGACTCTAAAGACTCGACACTACGCTGGCAGTGGGTTTAACCACAGACCGCAAGCGGCACTAGCTGTACGTAACGGTCCCCAGGTAGATGTCGATAAGAAGACTGACGAGGTGAACCCCATCTGCACTCCTACTGAGCCTGTATGTGACAATCTCCGTACAGTCCGGTCTGTTCGTCTGATACATCGCATGGCGGGCCTAGGGGGGCGGTGAACGTCAGTCCCCTAATAGCGGTACAAGTCGTGTCGGAGTGAAGCCCAGAACACCCTGAGATAACACTGGAAGCCTACCAGTATATCTCGCTTGCCCTGGCCAGGGACTACTCGTGTAATGGCTCTCCTGGACACAGCGCGATGTCAACCCCCAATACCGGGAGAGACGAATCCTGTCTAACCGTCACTGCCTCCAAGTGCTTCGGGACTGCACCCAAAAACTACCTGTTTGCACGACTCCTCTGAGCCGTGGTAGGGTAAGTGCAGTGGGAACACACTCGAGGCGAAGTGACAGTGTCAAGTCAGCGGACTAAGCTGTACTCATGTCACCTGGGAACTGATAACTGACGATAGGTATATTACCAACCAACAGTTCCCGACGAGTCCTGTCCAGTGTACTCGTAACCTAACGAGCACCCGCATACTATCCCAAGTACGACGTACTAACGGCTGTGGGACAGACCGTCTCCCACACTGGGATGAGAAGCGCATACGCTGGTCTACTCCGGAGTATCGATGCCCTGTCTCGATAGTCCAACGACCAGGGACCTGTATAAGGATGTGCTTATAGATTACCCAGCTCCCACGAGTGCGAGCGCCATCGCAACGCTGGTAATCAAGCACAGATCCTAAGGGCTCTACTAATATGTATACCTGCAATATGCTAAAAGAAACACATGCACATATTAAAGCAGAGACAAACCAAGTAGCATACTACCATTTCGAGCAAGATTGTATATACAACTGTGAATATCCCAAGCTTCCATTAAGTAATATACAAACTAGTATGATACAGTAATGGCCTCTAGGGCATATACACTAACAATCTCCCACTTGCACTAAGGCCATGTACTGGCGTATCGAAGGCCTATCATCTCGATCAGCCGCTCGAACTGAGTCTGGGGCAAGGCCTTGGTGAATGGATCTGCTGTGTTATCCTCTGATGCAACTCTCCGGACCTCGATCTCCTGGCGATCTACGATCTCCCTGATCAGGTGATACCGCCTTAAGATGTGCCTGGATTTCTGATGGGACCTGGGTTCCTTCGCTAAAGCTATAGCCCCGTTGTTGTCGCAATACAGAGGTATTGGGTCAACAATGGACGGAACCACCTGAAGTTCTTTCAAGAACTTCCTCATCCAGACAGCTTCTTTTGCGGCATCAGATGCAGCGATGTATTCCGCTTCCATAGTCGAGTCAGCAACGGTTTCCTGTTTGGAGCTCTTCCAACACACCGCCCCTCCATTGAGGGTAAAGACAAAACCCGACATGGACTTGGAATCATCCTTGTCACTCTGGAAGCTGGAGTCAGCAAAGGCCTCAATCTGCAGGTCTTTTCCGCCATACACCAAGAACATCTCCTTAGTCCTTCTCAGGTACTTGAGAATGTTCTTTACTGCTATCCAATGTTTCTCCCCTGGGTTTGACTGATACCTGCTTACCACACTCAGTGCATAAGCCACATCCGGTCTGGTACACAACATCGCATACATTATAGAGCCTACCGCAGAAGCGTAGGGTATAATAGACATGCGATCCCTCTCCAAATCAGTCTTGGGAGACATCTCTTTGGAGAGAGTGATCCCGTGACAAGCCGGTAGATTACCGCGCTTGGAATCTTCCATACTGAACCTCTTCAGTATGGTGTCGATGTACCTGGACTGCGAGAGTCCTAATATCCTCTTGGATCTGTCACGGTAGATCCGGATACCTAGAATGTAAGAGGCATCACCCAGGTCTTTCATGGAGAACCTGTGTGACAAGAACCCCTTGACAGATTGTAGCATAGGAATGTCATTTCCTATTAAGAGAATGTCATCCACGTATAAAACGAGGAATACTGCAGTTCTCGCTACAAATCTACAATAGATGCATGGTTCATCTGGATTTTTGATAAAGCCAAATTCTTTGACCGTCTCATCAAAACAGATGTTCCAACTCCGCGATGCCTGCTTGAGTCCATAAATGGACTTGAGCAACTTGCACACCTTTCCGCTGCTCCCACCCTGAATGAAACCCTCTGGCTGGTCCATATAGACGCACTCCTCTAAATGACCATTTAGAAAAGCTGTCTTTACGTCCATCTGCCAAATCTCATAATCGTGGAAAGCAGCGATGGCAAGAAGGATCCGAATGGATTTCAGCATAGCTACTGGAGAAAAGGTTTCGTCATAGTCCAAACCAGGTCGCTGACGAAAACCCTTTGCTACCAGTCTAGCTTTATAGGTCTCAACCTGTCCATCTACACCAATCTTCCTTTTGAAGATCCACTTGCATCCTACGGGTTTTACCCCGTCTGGAGCAATGTCCAACGTCCATACTTTGTTGGTGTACATGGACTCCATCTCGGTCCGCATTGCATCCAGCCATTTTACCGAGTCGACGCTCTGAATGGCTTGCTGGAAGCTAGTAGGCTCATCACAATCTAGGATGCAATCCTCTCTATCCCCGTCAATGAGAAAACCGTAGTACCTCTCGGGCGGATGAGACTGCCTACTACTCCTGCGGAGTGGCATGGGAATGTCCTGTTCTTTCGAACCTTCTGGTTCCTCTAAGCTTTCAGTAATGGTTTGTGGTTCTGGAATTTCTTCCAGTTCTACTGCGCTCCCGCTTATCTGATTTTCTAAAAACTCAGTTTCCAAGAAGCGGGCATAACGAGAAACAAGGACTTTTTGCTCCTCTGCGTAATAGAAGAGATACCCCTTGGAGTTCTTTGGGTATCCCACAAACTTGCACTGTACTGAGCGTGCCTCGAGCTTGTCCGCATGCTGCTTTTTTACAAAAGCTGGACATCCCCATGTCTTAAAGGATTTAAGACAGGGTTTCTTCCCACTCCACATCTGATATGGTGTGGTAGGCACTGTTTTAGTAGGAACTTGGTTCAAGAGATGTGCAGCTGTTTCCAGTGCATATCCCCAGAAAGATCGCGGTAACTCAGCCTTACTCATCATGGACCGTACCATATCCAATAGGGTTCGGTTCCGTCTCTCCGATACACCGTTATGTTGCGGAGTGTATGGAGGAGTAAGCTGAGAG
Source organism: Agapanthus africanus (assembly GCA_030015575.1). Taxonomy (NCBI): domain Eukaryota; kingdom Viridiplantae; phylum Streptophyta; class Magnoliopsida; order Asparagales; family Amaryllidaceae; genus Agapanthus; species Agapanthus africanus. The sequence continues at coordinate 312,974,355 of CM057351.1, read as the reverse complement.
AGAATTCCATTCTCTTTTAAATAATTCAGGAACTCGGCACTTAAGTATTCTCCACCTCGATCCGATCTTAGAATCTTGATACTTTTGCCGGTCTGTTTCTCCACTTCATTCTTGTATTCCTGGAACTTTTCAAAGGCCTCGGACTTATGTTTCATTAAGAAGACATAACCGTACCTTGAAAAATCATCCGTAAAAGTAATGAAGTAAGAGTAACCGCTTCGCGCATGTGTAGACATTGGACCGCACACGTCGCTGTGTACGAGTCCCAAGAGCTCGCTCGCTCTTTCTCCGTGTCCAGTGAACGGAGCCTTTGTCATCTTTCCCATGAGACAAGATTCACAAGTGGCATAAGACTGATACTCGAACGGATCCAAGTATCCTTCTTTATGTAACTTAGTCAACCGTGTCTCATTGATGTGACCCAGTCTACAATGCCACAAGAAAGCCTGATTAATATCTGGAGACTTTCTTTTGTGTGTATTCTGGATATTGAAAACCTGTGGTTGGTTTAAAACGTAAATACCGTTGTTTAATGTACCTGACCCAATCAATACTTGATTAAGGTGAATGTTCACTACATTACTTACAAATGCAAATTCATAACCTTCTTTAGATAATAAAGATACAGATATGATATTACAAGTTGCATTTGGTACATAATAACAACTACGCAAAACCAAAAAGTGTCCATCAGATAATCCCAGGTGATAGTCCCCCACGGCCTCTGCATCCATGCTAGCACCGTTCGCAACTCTGAGGGTCATGTCACCTGCCTTCAAAACTCTACGCTTTCTCAACGCCTGCAAAGAATTACAGATATGAGATCCTGATCCGGTATCCAATACCCAGGATGTAGAGTTTATTGATAGACAGTTTTCAATAACATACACACCTGAAGCTGAAGCTGCAACTCGCTTCAAATCCTGTGTTCTGGCTTTCCAAGCCTTGCAATCTTGTTTCCAGTGGCCACTTTTGTGACAATAGAAGCATTCTTCCTTCCCCACCATCTTCCCTGCTACTTTTGTTGCTTTACCCTTTCCCTTCGTATCCACTTTACCGACACCGCCTCTTGGTTTGGCGGGGGCTTTCTTCTTCTTGCCCTTGGCTTTCGCCCTGGACCTAGAAGAGGAAGATCCTCCTACAAACAAAGTGGATGTCTCCCTACCCTTCTGTAGGGTGCCCTCAGCAGTCCTCAACATGTTCAGAAGCTCGGCAAGTTCAACCTCCTTTCCTTGCATGTTGAAGTTAAGAATGAACTGGGCGTAAGTGGAAGGAAGGGACTGGAGAATTAAATCGGTATAGAGTTCATTCTCCAACGTGGTCCCTAGGTCCGCGAGCTCCTCTATGTAGCCGATCATCTTAAGCACGTGGTCCGCTACCGATGATCCGACGGCCAACCTTGCCGAAAAGAGCTTCTTCGACACTTCGTATCTTGCGATACGAGACTGCTCTCCATACAGTTCTTTTGTATGGAGAAATATGGACTCTAGGTCCATATTCTCGTGCCTCCTCTGATGTTCGTTGTCCATCGAGGCTAGTACGAGGCATCTGGCCCTCGCGCAATCTATCTCCCATGTCTTACGGATTTCTACATCCGCGACGCTGGAGGTGGGACCTGGGACAGGGGGAGCTTTGGTGGTAAGTATATACCCCAGCTTGTCATAAGTGATAGCCATCTTGACATTCCTGAGCCAATCTTTGTAGTTTGGCCCTGTCAATATGTTTTTATCTAATAGTAACTTAAGTCCGGTCATCTTGAATGGTCGCTGCAATTAGGAGAGAGAAAAGAAACACTTTAGCATGATGCTCTTGCAAGTTTAGAGTGGTTTTTAGTTTGTCTAAACTGGATGGCTCCCACTGTCTCTCGAATCCCTTCTCAAACCGTAAAGAAAAGGATTAGCCGGGATCATTCTCACCGTACAATACTTGCTTAACCGTTCAGCCAGGCCAGTGTCGGTACTTCGAGGGAGGTTTTCCAACGCTTTCGCGAAGTTCCTTAATTAAGTAACCTCTTTTCCCTGTGGGCGTAGCCCCGCTAACACCTTTCTAGGCACCTACTAGGTTTATAGCATTGATCGTTAAGTGAGAGTTTTCTCGGGGAGTAGCATATACTCACAGTAGGATCGGGATCCAAATATCATCGCGTGATAAAACCGAAGGAATCCTACCAGAATCATCACACTCCAAATGGTATGCAATACTAGCAAGTTTCAGTACTTATGAAACTCCCGATGTGTATTTTTTGCCCCATGCTCTTATGACCTTGACTAAGGCCAACAAATCATAAGTCACATGTCAAGTTCTACCCGTCGTTATCCAGGTTAATTTGAACCCACCCGTATCCACCCTTGACTATGGCCAACAAGGCAATACGACTGTCTCAAACCAACGCATTCTATCTATGCAACATATGAATACCCACCAGCTACCAAACACTGTGCCTTGACTAAGGCCAACAAACACAGCTTGAATACCGTTGAATATTCATATGAAACGACGGAGGGCTACGGATGGTTTTGGCGAAACCGTGAACGTAGTGAACTTGATATAATCGATGGAACGAGATAGCTTTTAAAAGGAGTGGTTCAAGCTCCGCGTTTAAAAGTTTAGTTTTGAAAAGAACCGAGTGGTTTTCAAAGTGTTCCAATCGACTTTTACTTGGTTTATTCCTTGCATTAGTTCTTTTAATGCGTCCCATCATTTAATCCTACCATTGCAGAAAACAACCAAAATATGACGTACGCTTATGCCATTCGCATTCGCCACGGGGCCCCGTCATCACCCGTTAGGTTACTTAACTAACGACAGAGCGGGGGCTGGGCTAGCGCGGCTGTAAAACATAAGCAACGCCTAAATAGTTATTTATATATATATATACAGCAATGATAGACATTACAGATCACAGATGAATACATTGGATATACTAGGAATCCGCAATGCGTTCGAGCCTGCAACGCAAAGCGGATTACACGGTCGCGGTGAATAGCCAATACCCCACCCAAGACCCCTACGGGTGCGGCAAACTACCCGCCAAGCACCCGAAGCGAAGCAACCTCCCTCACCACCGTGAGTAGGCCACTCGGCACTTCGAGTACCCGGTAGTTTGTGCACCCCCTCCATGGGTCTATCCTAGGAGCAAAAACAGTAAAAAGAATTATACAATGACGGCAACAACCCCGACCCGGTTGTGCGGCCATACAAAGAATATTATTACATCAATTTACATGTTACAAATGAATGAAAGAAAAACAACGCTCATCTCACATCCAACCCCGGCTATTCATCCGCGACAATCCAATCCATTCATATCCACAAACCAACAACAACAATCACAGATCATGTATAACCCCGACTAATCGTCTTATAGCGATTAGCCGACGTTTAATACATGCAAGCATTACAGATATAACCGATGTAGTTAAAGCGTAGCGAAGTTCCGGAAAAATACGGATTTATAGGCCCACAAAAGCAAATTTTAGTTCTGGAAAATCTGGGCATATAATATATATTCTAAAAATCCCAAAAACAATACAGAAAGACACTGCACGAAAAACGATGCAGTGACGTCATCAAGCCGCGGCGCTTCCGCGGCACGAGCCTACCTCGTGCGGCGGAAGGGCGGCGGTTTGGATGATTCTCTGTCTCGTTTTTCTTGTGTGTTTATAAAAAACCCTGAGATGAATTTACAAATATAAATTTTTCTATTTGGAGCAGAAAAAATTTCAACAGAAACTAGGGTTTTTCAAAGTTCGGTTTTTGGATTTTTCGGTTTCGAAACTTCGTTACACTTCACTACCTAGCTAGTTTGAGTTTAGTTAGGCTCTGATACCACTGTAAGTCCGTGTTGCCCACCCCGGTACTTACGGGGAGGCGGAAAACATAATAAAAATCGGATTTTTAATGACTTAGGCAACATGGACTAAGCTTGTGAGGATCTTTGCTAAACTAAAACTAGCTAACCCTAACTACAAAGTAGCTAAGTGATGAAAGGTTATACCTTTGGTCTTTAGTCCTTCTCTCCTTGTTCGTCGGAACGGTAGAAAGGCCTCACCTTGCTAGTCTTCTTCCGTCAAAGAAAGATCCACTTGAAAGCCACCTCCTTTAGCTTCAACTCCAAGCTAGGAGTAACTAGAGTTCAAGAAATGCTAAGACTTGAACCCTAGAAGTGAGTAGAGAAGATCAAGTGAGGGTTTTTCTCAAGCTTTTTGTTTCTCAACACATGAGAGGGAGAGAGCTTGAGGGAGAGGATGAACAAGAGAGAGAAAAAGATATGATAGAATGAATAATAGTGAGCCATTCTCACTAATATGTGTGAGTTATTTTAATTATGTAATTAGCTTGAAAATTGTCATGGTAAATCATGAGGTGACCATTATCATTTCATTATAAATGCAAATTGCAAGAATCAAAGAGCATCTTCCAAATGAAATGATCATGGTCAAATTGTCAACTTGGTCAACAAGTCAACAAAGTCAAAGTGTCAACAACAACAACCATGCACAATAATTAAGCTAATTATTAATTAACAATAACACACACAAAAACAATAGGGTTAATAAAATGACAATAGTCATTAACCCTAAACAAGGTCCTCTCCCTCAATCTCAAGCAACCGTGCATACGCACCCGCATTCGTGATCCGAGGAACACGAACACAATGAGAAAAACCAATCTCAAATCATATACTAGGATCCGGCTTAAACCAAAGCCCGCTAGTATAAACTGTCCGGACAGCAACCGTGCACAAGTGCGCGGATGCGAACGAACCCTGTCGCAAAACCATGCGACCTCTACTCGTTTTGCCTAAAGGCGAATAGCTCTCTGTGTGGGACTCTAAAGACTCGACACTACGCTGGCAGTGGGTTTAACCACAGACCGCAAGCGGCACTAGCTGTACGTAACGGTCCCCAGGTAGATGTCGATAAGAAGACTGACGAGGTGAACCCCATCTGCACTCCTACTGAGCCTGTATGTGACAATCTCCGTACAGTCCGGTCTGTTCGTCTGATACATCGCATGGCGGGCCTAGGGGGGCGGTGAACGTCAGTCCCCTAATAGCGGTACAAGTCGTGTCGGAGTGAAGCCCAGAACACCCTGAGATAACACTGGAAGCCTACCAGTATATCTCGCTTGCCCTGGCCAGGGACTACTCGTGTAATGGCTCTCCTGGACACAGCGCGATGTCAACCCCCAATACCGGGAGAGACGAATCCTGTCTAACCGTCACTGCCTCCAAGTGCTTCGGGACTGCACCCAAAAACTACCTGTTTGCACGACTCCTCTGAGCCGTGGTAGGGTAGTAATCAAAGTGCAGTGGGAACACACTCGAGGCGAAGTGACAGTGTCAAGTCAGCGGACTAAGCTGTACTCATGTCACCTGGGAACTGATAACTGACGATAGGTATATTACCAACCAACAGTTCCCGACGAGTCCTGTCCAGTGTACTCGTAACCTAACGAGCACCCGCATACTATCCCAAGTACGACGTACTAACGGCTGTGGGACAGACCGTCTCCCACACTGGGATGAGAAGCGCATACGCTGGTCTACTCCGGAGTATCGATGCCCTGTCTCGATAGTCCAACGACCAGGGACCTGTATAAGGATGTGCTTATAGATTACCCAGCTCCCACGAGTGCGAGCGCCATCGCAACGCTGGTAATCAAGCACAGATCCTAAGGGCTCTACTAATATGTATACCTGCAATATGCTAAAAGAAACACATGCACATATTAAAGCAGAGACAAACCAAGTAGCATACTACCATTTCGAGCAAGATTGTATATACAACTGTGAATATCCCAAGCTTCCATTAAGTAATATACAAACTAGTATGATACAGTAATGGCCTCTAGGGCATATACACTAACAAATACATGGGCAGCCGTTACGTACAGCTAGTACCACTGACGTGCTTTTGGTTAAACCCACTGCCAGCGTATTGATGAGTTATTAGAGTCCTCCACAGAAAGTTTCTCAAGTTCGGGCGAAACGTTGTAGAGGCCATATGGTTTTATGGCAGGGTTCGAACATACACGTGCACTTGTGCACGTGTCATGATTCGGACGGATAATACTAGTGGGCTTTGGTTTAAGCCGGATCCTAGTATTATATTGTGTAGGAATATTTTTGTCTCGTTGCATTCGTATTCGGTCGGAATGCGGATGCAGTTATGTATTTACAGGTGAGGGGTATTCTTGTGATCCGTCACGAGTTTACTTTAGTTGATGCCATATCTTTTTGTTGGATTAAATATTTTGGTTTAAATGTTTAATTAGGTGGAAATGGTGAGCTCAAGTCATCATGAAGAGAATTAAATGTGGCATGTGCATGGGTGATAACTCATGATGTGTTTTCTTGTGCCATGACCATTTTCATATTTGTTTATTGTGTGGAATTGATGGGTGGAGAGAGAGAGGCAGCCACTAGCGAGGGGTTTGCTCTTGAGATATCATGCTGGTGCTCTCTCATATTTGATTCCACACAATAAGCAAGCAACCTCTTCATCTTCATCTTCTTCTCTAGCTCACATCTTCCACCATGGCTTCATCTTCAATCTCCATCCATACAATCTTATGTGTTGAGAATCAATGGATGTTTAGAGACAAAATTATCACACACATTCTCTACTTCATCTTGGACATGTCGGCTAGCAAACTTCATATCCGAGTTGCTTCGGTTTGAAGTGGGAGCCCGTAAAAAGCCTTCTTGACGTTGTTCCCTTTCGACGAGGACACCGGAGATCGAGCGAGATCGGAGATGCCGCGAGAAGCTAAGGATGGTGGCTAAAGACCGAAGGACACGGATCGATCGGTATAGCCATTCTAATTTCTTTGTAGATTGGTAGTTAACGGTTAATGGAACGATTCGGGTTTTTGGTTATGGTAGCGCCAAGTTTTGAAAAGTTTTTGTTCCGCATTTGGCCACGGAAAGACGGCTGGGGCGCTGCCGTAACCCAACAAAAAGTTAGAAAAAAGAAAATTTTTAGAGATGAGGAAAATAAACAATATTAATGGGAAAAATAATTAGTACAAGAAAATAGGAAAAATAATTTGGAATAATATACATGAAACCATTATAAAATATTTATTCAAATACGGATTCAAGTACAAAGTGGAATCAATTATTATATTATTATTGGGCATGTGTTCCTCATAAAATAAAGTAATAAGCGCCCGATATTTTAAAGCGCATTTCAACATCTCATAAGTGCAATTCCACCTATTTGGAATGTTGAATTTGAAAGATCTAAATTTTAAATTTAACTGGGTACAAATTTGCTTAAAAATTTGTTTTCGAGGTCCAGAGATTATAATAAATATCATTATATTTTTAAGTTTCGTTAAATGAGGATCAGCTATACTAAGACCATTATGCACAATTAAATTTAAAACATGACATGCACATCTTTGATGAAATAATTTTCCATTCAAAAAGAATTTAATTTATTTTTTAAAATTGCTATAGAAGAATTATTATTAGGAGCATTATCAAAACTAACTAAAAATATTTTATTTTGAATATTATATTTATGTGCAGTTGTCAAAATACAATTATTTATATTATTTCCACTGTGTAGATACTCCGTTTTTGAAAAACCAATAATTCTTTTTTGTAAAACCCAATCATTATCAATAAAATGTGCGGTAACACAAATATAACTCATGCCCCATTTTATAATCCAAAGATCGGAAGTTAATGCAGTTTTGCTTTTAAAATTTGCAAAAATATCAATCAAATTGGTTTTACCATGATGAATTTTTTTTAAAACATCACTTCTAAGTATTGTTCTTTATACTCTTTGAAATGCTGGATTATATGAATTTTTTTACCAATCTTCTCAAATTTTTCGTTTTTCGCAAAACCAATTGGTTGTTCAGCATGTATGACATATCTTGCAAGTTCTCTCCTATTAACATATTACGAATAAGAAAAAACTAGTTAAAAAGTTAGGAAGTCATATTTAGAGTCATCTGCCGAGAATCTGCTTTTCGTGTTTGATTAAATGTCTTTTTATGTGGGTAGTTACACCTGAAGTGGCATAAGTAAAATCCACTTGGCAATGAGTACAAACTGCCCGCTCGTCTTTACCTGCAACTGTTTTTACTACCAAATGTTTCCAAATATCATAAGTTTTAGCTCTTTTATCTTTAAGGGCAGAAACTCTTATTTCAGAAACGGTAGGAGCGGAAACTTTTTCAGGGATATGACTTTGTGGCATTGCAGAGATCTCATAATTAAAAGATTCATAATTAGAAGAATAAGAAACAAAATTAGTTTGCAGCCTATTATTTAATCTATGTCTCTCTTGTGAATCCATATCGATTTGAAATGGACGTCTCCGTGAAGACAAAGCATGCATGTTACCCTGTAAAGATGAACTTAGCATTCTTAATTAAAAATATTAGCAAGAGAGAAAGAGAGATGATAAAAAATATGTGAGAAAAATATATAATCAATACAAAAAACTCCAGATTCCAAATAGTAGATTCAAATTAGTGGAACTGTAGTGAAATTGAGACTGCAGAAATGATAATCGTGTGGTTCCAATTTTAACAGTAAACTTTTCGGAAATTAAAAAGGATGATTGGAGATTGAAAATTTTGTTATTGTGACTTATGAGAAGAATGAGAAGTGTAAATAGATAATAATAGAGTTTTGGATCAGAGGTATATGAATGTATAATTTTGAGTGAGAGGTTTTAGATAATTTTACAAACCCCAGCTTAATTCAAATTTCCCCTTTTATTAAAAAACTCACTCCCATTCAAAGAAAAAAAAACCCAAAGCAATAACCAACCCTCCATCCCAAAACGCCCCAAGGCCAAACGACCAAATTCAAATTTGAATTTTGCCGGCTGGAAAACGATCAGCCCGGCCCGGACCCATCATGTAGCATTCGGACCGAGCCAGGCCGGGCCAATTTTCAGACCGGCCCGGCCCGCGGAAGACCCCGCCTGTTAGACACGTTGATATAAAACCTTTAGTAGTGATCTCTCATTATAATTGACGACATTCATGTAAATTGCTTTAACTTGAAGGACTTAAATGTAAAAAGAGCATCCGCATTAAATTCTCCAGATCCAAAACCCATTAATTAAATGGGATCTCTGACAACTCCATGCGGATCCATCACAACGGTCAAAAACCCAATTCAAATTTGAATCCATCACATAAAACGACAAAACTCTTCCAACGTTCACCCCCTCCGAATTTCTCACAAAACTGAAGAAAAACCCCAAGAAAAAACGAAAACAAAGCTCAACTTTTTTTCATGAATCAATCCAAGAAATTCCCCAAAATGTCTCCAAGTTCAAATCTCAATGGTAATTTTACTTTCCTTTATTTTCTTTCAACTTCTCTCTCTTTGAATTATCTCGGTTTTCATCTCATGCCATTGCTGCAGATTTTGAACAAAAAATTGGATTTTGGAAAGAATTCGAAGAAGGCATCGAGAACGAAGGGCATCATCAGACACCCTTTACAACAGTCTCATCCGCTTCGGAGAAGAAGATCTTGGCCGAGAGAAACTCCGACGAGCCTCCGTTGCCTAATCCTTCGAAAACCCATTTTCAAGAAACCCACTCCCCGTTTTCGATGATGCATTCGATCTTCGATTCTTCGGATACGGTTCCATATGATCCTGTGAACAACTACACCTCTCCGAGGCCGGCTTTTCTTCGTTATAACCCTAATCGGCGGAAGGAGATACTTCTTCGGATGAGGGAAGACGAGGAATCAGTGGTCGATTTGGGGATTTCGCGTGATGAAGAGAAGACAATTGAAGAGGATTCGGTGTCGGAGTCTTCTAGTTCTTCCAAATTTAGCTTTCAAGTCAAAGAAACACAAGGGGGTGATGAAGTAGAAGAAGAAGCAAGCGACGCGGAGTTGGATGATTTTGAAGAGCAACAAGTAGAGGAGAAGAGGAGTTGGTGCTCTAGAATGGTATGGAAATTGGTTTTGATATTTGGGGTTTTCTTGTTCTCGCATCATTTCTTGTATCCAATCAATTTTTCGATGGACTCTTTGCCTAATCCATTGCAAGAAAAAGTTTCAACCATTGACAAATCGTCGTTTTATCGTGATTTGTTGAAAACCCACATGGGGTTTTCCGATTTGTGCTTAGATGTGGGATACGGAATGTGCGGTATCGAAGGTCCCGGCTTTGATTTGGTTGCTTTGAATGATGCCGTAAACGAGGATTTGGTGATGTCTGATGAAGCTGAGGAAATGGAAGTTGCCGAAGAGTTTGATGTAGATCCTATTAGTTTCTTTGAGTCTCTTGTTCATGAAATGAATAGCCAAAGAGAAGAAAGCCGAGAAGTGATTTCAGAGAATGAAACGACCGAAATTTCGAGTATTTCGGATGAAGCTTTATACGGCCATTTTGTTTCGGATGAGTCTGAGACACAAGAAGCGTCTGAAGGTTATGATTCAACTGAGGGTGTTCAAGCTCCTCATTTCCAATCGTTTTCGAGTCTGCTACAAGATGAGGATGATCAAGCTGCAGAAGAATCTGGGGTCTCCAGCTTTCATGGGAATTTATCAAGATTGAAGAATGGCCTAGAGTTTGATACGAAACATGCGCAGATGATTTTCCTTTCACTTGGCTTGTTAACCATAACGATCCGGTTAATAAGTGCTGTGTTCAAGTATTTCGCAAATCATCGGAAATCATATCAATCGTCAGTAGATGAGAAGACGAAGTTGATGAGCACGAAAGATTCAAGCTTTAATCCTCCGTCTTCAACTCATTGCAGCAATGAACAAAAAACGCCGTTCCTCATATCGCCTCCTTCGCCTATGTTAGTACCTTGTTCACTGCTAGCCAAGGAAAAGACGAATTATCCTACCGTTTCGGCGGCCGAAGAATTTATAGCTGAGGGCAGGGATTCATATGTTAATCCTTTGTCTTCGAGTTATTTAAGCAATGAACTTATGGGGTTTTATGCGAGCCGACCGCCGACGGTTTCATTGCTTGGGGAATTCTCGATCGAGTCTTCTTCTGCTCAAGATCAATCTCAGCTTATGAAGTCGGAAAGGAAGAGCAAGGCGAAAATCAAATCATCGCCTTCTTCCAATAAGGTTCATCCTTATTATGCACAGCAAAATCAAGAGAAGCAAGAGGTCAGTTTTTTAATCTGTCTCTTTTAAAATTTTATCAACATGCTCTTGATATAATTGCACAACTTATTTTTTGTTTATTTCATTGAATTATATATCTTTATTTGCGCACACTAACATATGATCACACTAATATATTTTTCAAATTAGGACACCGTTGCGAAAAGTGAAGAGAAGAAGATGGAGGCGACACCTACTCCCCTGAGACGCTCAAATCGGTTACGGAGTCGAGTGAGTTCTCCAACTCCTTGATCATGAATGACACTTCGAGGTGCTCGCTCGAGCCTGTTGTGAAATCAAGTAATCAAGGAATGCCTAGGTTCAACTCTCTGATTGTTTTTGCTGTATGAAAAATTGTTCAGGAGCAACCTGTCATTTTGTTTCATGTTGTACTTTTATCCTAACAAGCTATGTAGTTTAGTTACTGAGTTTACTCAGATGCATGATGCAATGAAGTGTTGTTTTCATCTTTTTCTCCCCTTTTTTCACTCTTGTGCATTTTAAAATTTTCTATATATGCTCATGACAACAGCTTATCTTTGTATATGCTCATGACAACGGTTTATCTTTGCTCATGACAACGGTTTATCTTTGCTCATGACAACGGTTTATCTTTGCTCAAGCTCATGACAAACGGTTTATCTTTTAATATGCTCATGACAACGGTTTCTTTGTAGTGGTTTGTATCCCTATTTGTTATTAATTTCCAAACGATACACAGGTAATTTTAATACCTTTTTATCATTGATTTGGTAATGGATTTTTTTTTTTTAATTATCGGTAAACGATTAAATTTGCGACAAATCACATAATTTTGGCATTGCGTGGTGTCTAGAGTTTTTGCCTTCTATGTTGGCCGACCCGGCGTTACTCTAATTTTTTTCCTAACTATTTTTGCAAATGTAAGAGTTACGTGTACCTAATATGTTGCACAACATTTTTGTCCCTAATGCAAATCAATATCATTCCACTCGAAAGTTTTATTCCCAGTTCTATTATTAGCCTCGGTTATGGCGTGTTTCTATGCCCTACACAGCAACTTCACCTTTTCCTTCCAGGCAATCTCTCAACTTTTCCAAATTAATACTCCAAATCTATCTAGTTTTCACAAGGCCCACGCCTCAACTTTCTACTAGAAGTTCTAGGGTAACCCTCAATGATTGCTAATTGTCATAAAAAGACAATGATAGGACCACCATAATTAATAATGCCCATTGTTAGCATAAAAAATGTCATTATAAACCAACCAGCTGATGGAGGAAGATGACATTAATTATTTAATGTCAAGATTACATGGCATGACACTATTTCAGTCAAAGAAACGATCCTTATCTTGTAGTCCTTGTTTAATACCGTAAAAGTAACATCGATTACCTAAGATATAACGATTGAGAATTGTCTCAATCGCTGAAGATAATTACAGCCTTTATCATTCGCTCAAGACTCTCAACCTTTGTTCCTAGTACCTTTGTTTGCGTTTGGTATATAGATTAGAAGATTATCGGGAATCCTTGCATTTCCGGGGATGGGAAGACCGGGCATTTAATTTCAAGGAACCTTGTATTAACGTGCTTGGTATATTTTAATCATTCCCGACAATATATGTATGTGCAACCGTTGACCGACGGCGGACCGGTGACGAACAGCTGATCGGTGTCAGGCCGGCAGGTGTCCGGAAACGACTGGTGGACAACCGGCGGCGAATGTCCGATAGGCGGCCGGCTGGCCGGAGGCCGACCAACGATGGGGTCGGCCGGCCGGCGGGTGGCGAGAAAGTCCGGCGGCGAATGGTCATGGTTTATTTCATATTAGGTGGGAATATTTCGTGGTAATCTATGATAGTTGTCACGCCCCGCTGTACAGTCAGGAGACGTGACTGGGCCCACGACGTATTTACTCAGAAATAAACACGTTAAGCCTAAATAAATAATATAATATAAATGTATACAAGAAATATATGAAATGTAAATGAACAGCAATTTTTTATTTATTAAATATCCTTTACAATACAACTGAAAAGTATAATGTGGAAGCAATGCCTAAACAATAATATGAACTGAAAGTAAAAGTATATACAAGTGACTAAAGCTCCGGGTCCTCGATGAACTGATCCAAGTTTTCTGAGCTAGACTCGAGCTTCAGAGAGTCGGGTTCTCTTGACAACATTCCAAACAAAGAATAGAAAAGGAATGTCGTCGGCGAACAATCGCTCGGTAAGTCCCAAAAAAAGATAGAAATAGACTAAACAGGTAAAAAGAATATATCTGGTATAATGTATGATTGTTATGTTAACGTTGTTGTTTGTATTTTGGTATAGAATATGCCAGTGTATACGAGAGAAGTCCAACTATTCCGTGGACTAAGATATAAGGAGCATAAGAAACCGTTAAGCCATGAGACAACAGCAACAGATATTCAGGTTAGATATATTAAAATGACCATAATCGTACCACTTTTAACACATTTCGTACCAATCTATCCCTTAAGAAAAACTCCGTAATGTTTACTGTATTGTTTATAGCTGTAAGACTTGCCGAAACCATAATATCAATTGCTCATGTGAACGGATAAGGATGTAAACGGATAGTCATGTAATCAAGTCAATATATATCCATGGTTCGGTCAGTTCAAGTCATGTTGATGTTTGATAGTATTCAGTATATATGGATTTATGATATATTGGAGTTATATTTGAAGTGTATGTAGATTGGAATTGTATTCAGATTAGACTGAGACTCTGTCCGAATCAGACACTTAAACGGAATTTGATTTCTGAATTAGTTTTGGAGTTTTCGGTAACTGCTGCACATGGACGGCAGAATTTGCGACTTTTTCCAAGCCAATTACCATTGATAACCCCGTTTTAGTTTTCTACCTTAAATAGACAAGCACCCACTTTCTTTGGCTTCCTGAGACTCGAGAGAATTGGTCCCGCTTAAACCTATATTTACTAGGGTTTTTATTGTAAATTAATAAACTTGAGGGTGTTTTATGAAAAATAGTTTTAGTATACTTTCAAAATATTCCTCAAGTATTTATTTATCGTATTTAGGGTTTTCATGGATGTAATTTTTAAATGTGAAGTGTTCTGATAATTATAAATCTAGATTGAATAGTATATGGTATTTTAGTGTAAATTGGAATTGTATGGATTTGTGATGATATATTCATGAAATTTATGATTTCTTTGTTTAGAAAACATGGAATTTATTATAAATATAAAATATATATTTTGATTATATATATATATATATAATTATTAAAAATAGAATTTATTTATTACATAGAAAATCACATTATTCTTAAAAATTGTATTAAAAATTCCATCGAGATCGGATGCTTCGTGAGGAGGTCTGCATCTCGCTCTACTAGTCCCAAGAATGTGCGATAACCCGCACCGTCCAAATCGAGTTCCCCAAAATGAGTTGTAGAGGCTTAATTGCAAGAAATTTAATTAAAACAATCTTAAAGAATATGGTTTTATTAGTTTAAGGTATTTTCGTATTTATCCCACAAAATATTATTCCCAAAACCATCGTGCTATGTCATGATGAGTGTTGTGATGAGATAGGTCATTACCTCGTGAGTTTTCTAAAGGTAATATGAGCAAATATGATGAAATGATGCCATGAGTAAACTTTCTGGTATTTAACTGTAAAACTGAAATAAAAGTTGTATAACATTGTGTTTTGATTTGAAACTTTTTCTAAATGTTTGTTTTAAAATTACTAAACAAGATATAATAATATGGATGTTTTGTTATTAATAAAAGTTATGTTTTTAACAAAATTAGAATCGGAAGTCGGAATAACTCCGCTTCCGATGAGTTTTGAGAAGAGAATTCTTTTAATAGAGAAGAGAGAGGAGGGGGGACTTACTGGATTAAATAGGAGATGGGAGGTAGAGGAAGGTTTTGAAAGTTTCGTAGAGTCGCGGTGTTGCCGGATTTGTCCCGAGTCGTCGCCGGAAGATGTCCGTGGGCTAACTCCACTTGTACAACTAATTTGACTTGGAAAAATTTGAGAGTTTTGAAAATAGATTTTAGAATAGAGAGGGCTATGTATGGGATGGTATTTATAGGATAGAATTAGGGTTTAGGGGATTGAAGAATGAAATTAAAATGCATTAAAATATTGGATTAATGGGTGCTTTTAATTCTCTGTTAATTTGCAGGAAATTCAAACAGAAAAGTAGTAGTGGGGAGAGGCCAAAGGGTTAGGGTTTGAATTTTGGGGGTATTTGCGACGGTTGGGACCGGCGGTGCCGGTCTAAAATGAATCCTTTCCGGTCGTTTGGAGGGGCGGGGCTTAGATTGGTGACACGTGTTCCTGGCTGTTCAAATAACAATTTCCACATGTTTGATTTTAATGACTTTTCATTTTTACGTGCATTGCACGTGTATACTTTTAGGTTTCCAAAAAGTTTAAAAGAAAAACCATTAAAAATAATATGTGGCTGGGAGGATTTAAACACAGAGGCTATGCCACAGCAGTGCAAGGCTTTACCAATGAGCTACAAGTGTTTTCTTGCTGTTCTAAAATAAATTAAATACTTATAGCATACTCAGGTTTGAAAATACTCCATTTAGTAGTTTAACTTTAAATAAATTGTTGTACATTAAAAACAGAGTCGTTACAATAGACACATATGTTTTGGAAGGAATATGATTACTATGAAACGAGGTCATTTGATTATCATGATAATTCTATATTTCCCGGAATATTTTTTACACCTAAACAAATGTGGTAATATT
This sequence comes from Agapanthus africanus, assembly GCA_030015575.1. Taxonomy (NCBI): domain Eukaryota; kingdom Viridiplantae; phylum Streptophyta; class Magnoliopsida; order Asparagales; family Amaryllidaceae; genus Agapanthus; species Agapanthus africanus. The sequence goes on along the minus strand of CM057351.1, from coordinate 312,958,478 downwards.
TTATGTTAATATAGGATTATCACCTAGATTACCTCCTACCAATCACATTCTTTCTTTTCTTTTCTTTTCTTTCTTGGGTGATATTTAGAAAAGGAATTTTACTTTGGTGCGTCTAAATTTTGTCAAAGTTTATCATGATGATTAATGTGTACATCCGACAAAATTATGTTAAATGAACACACACACACACTCTCTCTCCCTCCTCCTATCTGTCTCTCAATCCACTGGTTAATTTTGACCCACGGTGGAGAATAAAACTAAAAAAGAGTACAAAGTATAATATGTTATATGCAAATAATCGAAGGAATTTTGTCTTTATACAACCTCTAAAACATATTAATTTTAAATACAATCCCTAAGACATTCTATTTCTAAATACAACATTTAAATCTTCTAGGTTGATTAATAGGACCCTATGGTTAACTTCTACCCATGTATCCGTTTGGTCTAGCCGTTAAAGGGTCAAAATTATCCAAATACCTCGGAAGGCTATATTCTTTTCTCTAAATGCCCTATCAAATCTTTGCAACTACAGCTCCACTCCTTCCTCACTGTTTTGCAATTGCTGATGTTTCTTTTTCTTTCTGCTGTTGTTCTTCCTACAAGTATAAATAACTTTATCTTTCATAAATTCACAATTGATTGTGTTTTGATGGAACATATCACCATCACCATAATACTTAAAAGAGGCTCTGGAACATTCGATAGGCAGAGGAGTTTAATTGGTCGAGATAAAGAGGACGAGGGTAATATTGATCAAAATCTAACCCAAGCGACCTCTAATCCAAGCACGCAACCGGATTAACTTAGGGGAGGATCCTGTTTAATCAACTTAGGTTGAGCTTGGTGCATGTAATGGAATATTACCAGGAATCCTCGCATTTCCAGGAATGAGATGACCGGACATCTAATTCTAAGAAATCTTACATTAACGTGCTTGGTAAACTTTAATCATTCCAGATAATATTTGTATGTGCAACCATCGATCGGCGGCGGCGAGGCTGGAGGAGGGCAACCATCGATCGGCGGCGGCGAGGCTGGAGGAGGGCCGGTGGATGGCAGCGAGGCCGGTGACGAATTGCCGATCGGCGGGGCCGGCCGGCGGCGAATGTCCGATCGGCGGTGTGCCGGCAGGTGAACGATCGGTGATGACCGGTGGCCGGCCGACGGCGGGTGGTAAGGGAGGCCGGTGGCAGATGGCCATGGCTCATTTCATGTTATGCGAGAATATTTCGTGATAATCTACGATAGACATATGTTTTGGGGGGAATATGATTACCATGAAATGAAATCATTTGATTATTATGGTAATTCTATATTTCCGGAAATATCTTTTACACCTAAACAAATATGATAATATTTCATGCTAATCTACGATTACCACCTACATTACCTCCTACCAAGCACACCCAAAGAAGTTTTAGTCCTTGTCTGGGAATGGAGTTAATTTTTTAAACTGTAGTGTTAGGTCAAAAATTACTTCCTAATGCCTAAATGAAAAAAAAGTCAAAAGTCAAAGGTAAAGGTTAAAGTCAATGTCAACACCCAAATTAGTGGACCCAAGCCCAATCAACCCGGGGTCAAGACTAAACAAGTGGGCCCAAACCCAAACCGTCTCAAATCCGAGCAAAGCCGGCCGACCATCGAGAAGAAAGAGAAAGAGAAGAAGGAAAAATTGTAATAAAGAGATTTTATGTGTAAATAAGTGAGAAAATGTAAAGCAATTGGGCAAAAGGCAAATTTTTGTGAAGCCAATGGCTTATGTGCAAAAAAGAAATATGCACATAGGCATGGAAAAGGCAAAAAAACCAATTATGTAAAGCCAAGGGCTTGATGTAGTGTAAGCCTATATAAGGCAAAACATATAAAGAAATAACAATTTTGATTCATCCCATATCATTCTAGAGTTTTGTGCCTCCACTCTCTCTCTCTCTCTCTCTCTTCAAGATCATCGTTTTTCTTAAGAGCAAAATCTCTCATTTTTCTTAAGGCAAATAGTATAGAACACATAAATCTATTGAAAATAGCTTAACTTTTCCACCATATCCAATAAAAAGAGAGTTTTTGGGTCCTCTCCTTCCTTTCTCTCCAGGAGAAACAAAGGTAGGAGAAAGGAATAGAGAACTCATCTCTTAAAACACCTTTTTTTGGAAGATCCAAGACATAAAAGAGAGGAAAAGATCTTATCCTCTCTCATTCAAGATCCAATTTTCAAATTCTCAAGGATGAAAAGAGCTTTTTTGACACAAAAAATTGGAAGAAGCTTGAGCGTGATCCCACATGAGGGAAGGTCTTTGGGCTTATCCATAGGGGATCCTCTCGAGACGCGGATTTCAATCTATGATCCCTCTCTTGAACACAGATTCCCATCCGTGATTCACCCAACGTGGAAGTGTCACGCCGCGCTTCTTAAAATACGAGAATACGAGAAGCAATTAGGCCAGCAATACTCCTACGGTCAAGAAAAAGTTCTGTCGTAGTCACACTCCGGTTTCTAGCATTACATGGTAAGCGATATAAAGCACAGATAAATAGAAATAACAGTCACTAATTATTACATTAAATAAAATAGGAGTTCACAACGGATAATAAGTCTTTAACAGCTGAAAGGGGAACAATAACCAACAAAAGGATAACACAGAGTTTTAACGCTGACAGCAAAAAGTAAACATAACAAGGGAAAGTTGGTGATGATCTAAATCTCCGCGTGCTCCTCGAAATAGGTTTAGTCATGTTCTGGGGCCGGGTCTACTTCTTCCTCTAAGCATGCATGCTTAGGTCGTCAGAGCGACACATAATAATGATATAAACAATATATAACATGTTAGAGTTCTTAGCGTCCTAACCGCCATAACCGCGGCCTATGCGAAATGAAAAACAAAAATTCTAGAGACGCTAGAAACTATAAACCTTAGAATCTAAACCAAACACTTAAACTAGACAACAACAAAAAGGTTTTAGCTACTATGGAAGAGGGTTATACCAAGAGATCGAGTCCTTCGTTCTTCATCTTCTCTTCCTTAGCTCCTTGGGTCTCCTTGATCGAGCTTGACCGTCGGTCTTACTCCGTCGGAGATGATCCACCCGAAGGATATTCTTTATGGCTCTAACTCCACACTAAAATTCAAGTGGATCAACTAAAGGTTGTTGGGGTCAAAAGTTACACCGTGATCGACCAAGTCAAAGTCAATCAACCTCCAAGCCAAATCGGTCCAAGCCCAAGTCAGGACCAAGCATGGAAGGGACCGGCTCCATACTAAGAATGAAGCACTAAATTAGTTTAATACATTTTTTTAGAAATAAATGTATAAAAAATGGGCAGAAAGCCAAAAATTTGTAAACCTCATGGGTTATGTGCAAAAGAAATAAGCACATAAGGTATGGGATGGCACAAGTGCCATTTGGCAAACCTCAAAGAGCTATATGTAATGTGTGTAGCTTATAAAAGCAAACATGATAAAAAAAGCAAAGGAACTTTTTCACTCTCTCAAAAATTAGTGTTTCGTGCCTCCTTCTCCTTCCTCAAGATTCTAAATCTGCTTCTTTTTTTTGAATTAAATCAAGAGTTTAATTCTTCTTTTTCCAAAAAGAAACAATTTTTCAACATAAAACCCTTGAAGGGGAGCTCGAATTTTCCATCAAATCCCCAAAAGGGGAGATTTTTAAGTCCCACTCCTTTTTCTTCAAAATCCAGCCAACAGAAAGGAGGAAGAAGGAGACCCATCTTCAAAAACCCCACTTCGGGAAGATTCAAGACTCAAAAGAAGATCTAGGGCTAAAGGGGAGAAGAAAGGGGTCCCCTTTGATCATCTCCAAAGATTTCTGGGAGTTCAACTCCATTTGTCAAGATCTTTTGGAGTTTAAGTCCATAAATAAAACCCTTTTAGGAGTTTAACTCCATTCAAAATCTTTTGGATTTTAACTCTATAGATAAAAATTATTTTCGGGAGTTCAACTCCTAATTCTAAGACTAAGCCCCTTCTTTCTGTAGGCGCCGAGCGACCACGGGCCAGGCATGTGAAGCGCCCAGCGCCCACACGTCCTTAGGACGTTACTCACCGTTTTTTTTTTCTTCTTTCTTTTTTCATACACTTCACAATCAAAACACGTCCCCCGCTAGAAAAAAATTTAATGGGGCACTGTCCCGCACCCCGTAAGGGGGCTGCGGGCCACCGATATACCTAAAATCCCTCAAGACACACACATATGCACACTGCACATTGAGTTCGCATGACTAGTTTGACCCGTCAATCGGAGGATCATTCGCTTCAAATACGGGGGGTAATTAACGACAGCTTAGTCCGCGGCGACCGGAGATTTGGATCCCCACAATCAATAAATCCCAGCCTACCCTAGGCAGGGGGAATTTGTATATACCTGACAAGCGACGCGTATTTCCCATCTCAATGGGGTGACGAAAAACACCTTATAGATTCTGGCACGCCCGGTGGGACCTTTCTCTCCTCCCATATCTCGGGTCAAGTGTTCATGCAAACTCAATTAACATATATACCGATTATTGTACTGAAATAATGCTCTTCCGCGCAGCAATCAACTTTCAACAACGATGTCTCCTAAGATGAATTCAGCTTTCGAAGCGACCCCCATCCCGTACATGGTCAAGATCAATGCTCGCGTGATTCTCCCCGCAAGTCTCAGTCGGCAGTGGAAGGAACCGTCCCGCCAGTTTGGTTCCGTCATCATCTATCCTGCCGGAAGTGCTCATCTGGCAGAAATCCCGACAAACCAGGTGACCAAGCCGGTCTCCAGGGGCAAGAGGCTGAACGTTGTGATTGCTAAGGTACCACAACCTAAATTTAATACGGTGTCCGAACGACTCTCTGGTGCTTCAGCTGGGGGCAAGTTTGTCAGAATAAAGGGCATCGTCAAATCTCGCGGACGAGCTCAGGCGACGACTCCAACAAGTGCACAATCAGGCGTATCTCCAAAGCTCTTCATCGTTCGGTCTACGGCGGCCTCCCGAAGAGCCAAATCTTGCCAAGTGCTCAAGACAGAAAGGCTGAGACAAAAGCGGCTCAGGTATCGAGCCAACAAGAGGGCCAGGACTCCGGCCAAGTGGAATCTTATGAGGTTCCAAGAGCAGGGTTACTCCGCGACGATGACTGAGTCGGCCGTAAAAGTCAGCAATTCCTTTGAATCTCTGAAGTGGGTTCAGAAAAACGCCATGACCACCAGAATCAAGAAGACAGCAGTTCGAACGATGCTACAACGAGACGTGTCCCAGCCCTAATAGAGAAAGCATGACACTGTCTCTTCAAGAGTTTATCAGACACTTTGTGCCGCGTGAAAAATGCGGGGCAAAACCTAAAAGGAAGCACCAAAACCATTCAAGAACCCGGTCAGGCCAGCCGCCTTCAATCGATTGCCCATTGCCGAAGAAGAATGGCTACGACATCAGTCCGCTAAATCAGCTGCCAAGGATGAAAAGACAGCCGAATATGTTATCCATACGGTCTATATAGTGGGCGCGTGGCCACTTTCTAAGATCAGCCGCCTACGCTGGATGATGAAAACCTTCTCGGTGAGGCCGATAGGCAGAAAGACCCCTCAGTCTAGGTGGAGTCAAGCTCGGACAGCGAGGAAGAGTTGACTTTCTGCCCCAAGACCGCAGAGCAAGAGCTACTTCAAGAACTCCGAAAACAACTCAGGAGCAAAGATAAAGAGATGGCCAAGTTTTACTTCAAAATCGACGACTTGACGAATGTTATAATGCAACTCACGGCTCAAATTGCCCAGACGCCGTCCAATCAAGCACATGTTTCCACTCATGAGCTGGGTGATAATGACCCGAAGCAACCAATGTCTGTCCCTTTAGGTCCGAGTATAGGCGAGCACGTGAAAGCCGACCACATTCCACTTCTAGAGATGCCTTAGCCTAAGATGGCTACGCGAAAGCAAAGGCGAGCCATGCGAAAGCCAACCACATTCCACTTCTAAGGATGCCTTAGCCACGCGAAAGCAAAGGGTATGTACGGGTGGGTTCAAATTAATCTGGACAATGACGGGTAGAACTTGACATGCAACTTATGATTTGTTGGCCTTCGACAAGGTCATAAGAGCATGGGGTAAAAATCCATCGGTAGTTTCAAACATACAGGAAACTTGCCAGGCATGCGCATACCTTCTGGAGTGTGATAACTTGAGTGGATTCCATCAGGTTATCATGCGATGATAGTTGGATCCCGATTTCCACTGATGAGTTGGTTTACTCCTCGGGTGCTTTTAGATGATCCCGACTAATTTTTCTTTTGGGTTTAGAGGAGAATTTGAGGATACGGTAGGAGACATCCTGATTAGATAAAGTGATTAACCATTCTGATCTAGGTTAGAGTGCACGCTGAGTGTTTCTTTTCTCTCTCTCTCTTTGGCAGCGACTATGGTCCGACCCTAGACTAGAACTCATAAACCAACTTAACCAAACATTCTTAAAACACATTGGCTTTTGGATTGTCTGAGTTGCATACTTCATTGCCACTCCTACTTTTACCCTTTGCTTTTCTCCGGAATATTCCGTATCACTACGAAGATCCACATTTATTGGATATAACCATCGTATAGTTACATACGAACTCGAAGAAACTTGTTTCAGATTCGAGAATAGTTTCCGGTTCTGGAGAAATTGAATAGGACTATTCAGTTGTCTTTTTCTTTTACCTTCTCTCAGGTTGTGAGGGCTCCTGAGATTAGAAGAGGGTACACCTATTGCGCTTATTGGATAGTCTTCTTCCAAACCATAGGCAGGTGCCGAAAGGTAGGGAAGGAAGAAAACCGATTAGCCTAAGTATGGTGTACAGAAGGTAATAAGTAAAGACAAATAAAAGGATTAGAAAGAGAGCAAAGTAAATTGCGACTGCTATCATTCATGACGAAACCGCGTATATCATCGCCACTCCTACTTCACCTTTAAATTTCTCCAGAACACCCCGTATCACTACGAAGATCCGTATTTATTGGATAATCCATCGTATAGTTATATACGAACTTGAAGGAACTTGTTCCAGTTTGAGAATGGATTCTGGTTCAGGAGAAATAGAATAAGAATTATTCATTTTCTTTTATCTTTACCTTCTCTCAGGTTACGAGGGCTCCTAGGATTAGGAGAGTACACATATTACATTTATTGGATAGTCTTCTTCCAAACCATAGGCCGGTGCCGAATGGTAGAGAAGGAAGAAAACCGTTTAGCCTAAAAGTGGTGTATATAAGGTAATGAGTAAAGACAAATAAAGAGATTTGGAGAGATGGTAAGGAAATATAAGGTTACAGTCATGAATCTGGATAGTGGAAGAGGCATTACTAGGAATACTCGGATACCCCTTCGAAACATTTTCATGTTTCAGTTTCACTGTGAGTTGTTAATTGAAAACTGATTTCCCAATTAGATCCTTACTTCAGGGTATGTATTTACCAGACTTGATTCTCACATCTGTATGGTTTTACAGATAATGAGTGGGAGTAAGTTATTGGGAATTAGGTGATAATATCCTCATTATATTGGAATTCGTTGTAATTGGTGATATTTGAGGAAATCGCCTGGGGTTTTGCCTGATGGCAAATATTTGGTTTTGAATATCCGTTGTTATGCACCAATTTCAAACTGATATATCTGTACGTTTATTTTATAAAGTAAGATATAACTTTTTGAAATTATGTCCATGACATTTACCTATATCAGTTGATGATTGGGTAAGGAGTATTAAACAGCGGTGTAATTCTTCTTAACCATAGTACAGTTTTCAACCTACGACGCACAGGGTTTGAGTTATTCAACTCAGGAGACTTATACAAAATATTGTATGTTGTCCGGTGTCCATTAGAACAGAAGGGTTGGTACTCGTACTATATTCTGTTTACTTGTGACTTCTCCAGTTTTAGACAAGTATTTCGTAGAAATGCAATGTCCAAGTTTTGAGAAGTTATAGGTACAAGAATAAAGTAGAGAACCATGTATTGCAAGTATCGGGATTCTTCAAGGTGATCGAAAATGTAGATACTTATGTTTGGAATTCAGTTGATAGTAATGGTTTTGAGAACTTGCTTCTCTTTCAGATTACTCATATCTAGATACACTCCAAGTCGAGTAATGTTGATCGGACTCTCTCCATTTAGTTGACGTGCACTGGAGACAGCTGCATAATTTAAATCCGGTCCTAATTAAATCAGTGCCTCTGTTTCTATATTGTATATAGAATGGTTTATATCTTAACGATGTTAAGGTATATGGAGTTGTCCGGCTTATGCTTAAAACCAGACTATGGATAACTCAAAACGCGTTTCTGTAATGGCGGTTTGTGGGTTATCCCGGGCTATGATGATGGTTAACTTTCTACTATCTGGAAGATCGATAGTGATATTGTTCTTGACTCACCACAGTTTTAGTAAAATAGACTTTTTCAGAAAACAGTAGTGGGAGTATGGTAGAACTGAAAGTGATTCCAGAACCACAAACGATTACTAAAAATTTAATAGAAGCTAAAAATTCAATTGGATTTGACATTCCATTAGCCACTCCACAGATATGGTGGGTAACCTCAGGCGCCCGAGAGGTACTTCGGTATCCTCAAAGACGGTGATAGGGAGGTTCTTGTTTACCCAGACTTGTCATTACTGTTATTCTAGACTATGAGACCCGGCAGGAGAATGAGTATAGCGCCGTTCTAAACTAGCTTTAGGAGTGCACGTGTATATGACTTTGCCAGAGGGTTTCTATAGTCAGTAGGAGCAGCGGAAGTATAGTGGACAAGTAGCTTATGTCTATTTATAGACTAAAGTAAGTATAGCTGAGATAGATCATCTATTTTTGATGTGACAGTCATAGGCTTTGACTTCATCAGAATAGGAGATGGATCTGTTAAGAAGATAGTAGGGTGTGATGTCCTGGTATTTGGATGACATGCACTTTATAGGAAGTAAAATTCCTATACTACGATCGGTTATACTGTGGGTGTCACACAGTTGTTTCTCCATATAGGATATGGATATAATATCAGGCATTCTGGTTACTAGATCTATGGTTTTAGATCTAGATTTAGGTAGTTTCCCAATCTAGGTACTTTGACATTATTCTAAAGGTGTTTTAGAATAGACGACTCCTGGCATGGTGGTGTACCTGCAGGTGATATAGCCACCCTCTCTAAAAGTGTCTTACAGACTAAAGAGGAGAGGGATGTGCATGATTGGCATATCACCTGCTTAGGCAATTGAGTTAATCATGAGATGTCAAGTACCACACCAGATGTTGTTTTTGCACTAGCTGCAATAAGTTTATATATTAATCCAATCCTGGAGAAACGTTCGGAAGCAGTTTATGAACATAAGTGGATGTTCTAGGGATTTGGTAACGGCAGCCTCCTTCGAGAGACGGTTATCATTCCAGGCTTCCAAGGTGACCTGGATGACAGAGTGACTGTCAGAGTTATAGTTTTCCCTCTTTTGAGGGGTAGTAATTTGGATAGGTGTTCCAAGCGGATACTGAGGGAGGCATGACGCATGATACTGATTAAATTCAGTGGACGATACAATCTAAGAAGTTTGCTGGATTTGGAGTTCATTTGTGAACTGGGTCCCATCAGATATCCAGACATATTCTAAGACAGGTATTGCTCATTTCGGAAGATGCTTTTCTCTGTGAACTTGAGATAAAGAGAGACATAGAAAGAAACATTGGAGCGGATCCACTCACTGAGGCTATTTCTCAAACGCAATAGTTTCACAAAAGAGATTTGTGAAACTGATTAGTAGAGAAGTTGGGTGTTCGGTATCACACGGGCTGTGAGTATGCGACACCGCAATAATTAGCCTTAAGTGCAAGTAGGAGATTGTTGGCTATAGTGCCCTCAAGTCAATTATTGGATCGCAGACACGCGATTGTGATGATTGAGGGAGGACCTATACGGGTAGAACAGTCTTACTCGAGATGATATTATGCTATCTGGTTTGTCTTTATCATCAAGTAATTGCTTTAAGTGGCTTTACTGATCACTATTACATGTTGATAAAGCCTTTAGGATTCTTGCTTGACTACCTACAGTATGATGGCGATCATATACGTGGGAGCTGGGTGGTCTATAAGCACATCCTTAAATGTCCCCAGTCATGGGAGTTTCGAGACTGAGCATCGATACTCCAGAGTAGACTAGTGTATATTGATCGAGACCCCGACGAGGGGCGGTGGCCGGTCTTACAAGCCATTGGTGTTAGTTTGTTCACCTAAGATATATACAAGTGCTCATTGGGTTATGAGTACACCGGACGGACTCGCCGGGAACATACTAGTTGGTATTATACCTATTGTCAGATAGCAGTTCCCAGGTGACATGTGTGCAGGTTAGTCTATCGACCTGAGATCGTCATTTGTCTCATGTGAGTTCCCACTGTGTTTTGATTACTACCCTACCACGGCTCAAAGGAGTCATGCAAACAGGTTTTGGTTGGGTACAGTCTCGATCCACATGGAGGCAGTAAGCAGATCATCAGGGGATTCGTCTCTCCCGGTATTGGGGGTTGATGCCGCGTTGTGCACGAGTGGCGATCACCAGAAATCCCTGTCCAAGGTAGTCAGGAATTACTGATCTAGGATCGGTAGTTTCTTAGGCGGTGATGGATTTCATACCGACACTGAATGTCAAGTTATTAGGGGTCTGACTTTATCCACCCCCTAGACTCGATATGCGATACTCATAGACGAACAAACCATACTGTACGGATATTGTCACCATCAGGCTCAGTAGGGGTTTCAGGATGAGTTTGCTCGTCGGCTTCCCTTTCACTCAATACCTGGGTAGCCATTACGTACAGCTAGTGCCGCTGATATGCTTATGGTTAAACCCACTGACGAGTCTTTAGAGTCACACACAGAGGGTTTCCTTGCTTCCGGCGAAACGATGTAGAGGCCATATGGTTTTATGGCAGGGTTCGATCATATAAGTGCACTTGTGCACGGATCATGACTCGGACAGATAATACTAGTGGGCTTTGGTTTAAGCCAGATCCTAGTATTATATTGTTGGATTATTTTCGTCTCGTTGTATTCGTATTCTTTCGGAATATGGATGCGGGTATGTATATATGGATGAGGGGTATTCTTGTAATTTATTACAAGATCACTTTAGAAGATGCCATCTCTTTTATTGTTTATAAACATTTAGGTTAAATGTTTAATATTGTGGAGAGTGTGACTTATTGTTTGCATTGATTCATGCATGTGCACTTGGTGACTCGTGGAGATGAGTCATGTAGTGACCCATGCTTGGTTTTGTTTTGTATGAGATATTTGTAAGATATTATTGTGAGCAAGGCAGATCTTTTCTTGGGAGAGGCTTTCTTTAGTTGAAAAAATAACTCACAACAAAAAAATAACTCACACAACACAAGCCACTTTCTTCACTTGTTTTTTCCTCATGCCTCACACTCTTCTCTTAATGGTATCTTCTTATACCTCCATCCTACATGTCTCATGTGTTGAGAAATCTAGGGTATATTGAGACAAAAAAATCCTACACACTCTCTACTTCATCTTGGCTATCTAGGGTAGCGAACTAGGTACTCGAGTTGCCTCAAATTTGAGGTCAGAGCTCGTATTACATACTCTCAAGGTGGATCGTCTTCGATGGGGAGACCGGAGATCAAACTTGATCAAGGAAGTCACGAGGAGCTTGGGATGAAGGTTGAAGACCGAAGGACACGGATCATTCGGTATAACCATTCTTAACTCCTTTATAGATAACTAGTTTAGGGTTAATGGTAGATCCGGGGAATCGGGTTCCGTTAGCGCCGGTTTATAAAAGTTTTTGTTCCGCAATTGGCCACGGATTGATAGCCAGGGTGCTACCGTAACCCAACAAGCAGGTCCCCTAACAAGGGTTATAGAGGTATAATCGCAAAGGAGTTTAAAACACCATTTAAAAGAAATCCGGTTTTTATAATAAGTGGTATTTTTTTGTAATAATGTCTTCGCAACGATAAATACATTCAAAGAGTATTGTGCTATGAAACCAAGTGTGTATGTGAGAGGTAGGTCATTACCTCGTGAAGTTTTCCTAAAGGTATGTTTATAACAAAAACTAAACGTGGTGATATTTAAAGTTCATGGTATTTAAATGAAAAAGTGCCACTACTATTATTTCACATGAGAATTTTAATGAAAATTTGATTCTAAATATTAGGATATAAGGTTACAAGTATTGTATAAAAATTTGTTTGACTAAAGATAAAAAGAATTGGAGTTATAGGATTTGGAAAATGTGATATCGGTATTAACTCCACTTACCGATATACGTTTTAAAATGAATTTTTAAAGAAGAGAAATGAAGATTAGAAGTGACTTACAATTTAGGTGGCTTAAAAAAAGGTTGAAGAAAGGGGATGAGTTTCTTAGCGTAGCGGGAGCGCCGGAATAGCTTCGATTTTTCGCCGGAAGTTGACCGCTTGCTAACTCTTCTTTACTCTACTTATACTTAGAGAATTTTTGAGAGTTTTGGCTAGAAATTTCAGAATAATGCTGAGCCAATGTGTGAGATGGTATTTATAGTGAAGAATTAGGGTTTTAGAATTAAAATTTTGGATTAAAAAGCATTAAAATTTGGTTTAATGGTGAAATGAAAGGTCTATATTTGATTGCAGGGAAATTAAACCGTGCAGGAGAGTTAAGGGTAGGTCAAGAGTCAAGTGTGCAAAGCCCGGGCCTCATTGGCCTCGGTTGAACCGTCAGTGCTGGCCTATTCTCCATTTCCGCCGGCCGATCTAGGGCTTCGTGTCTCTATATTTATGCCATATGTATAACTCGGTGTTTACTCCATTTTCCACATGTTTGATTTTTCTGACTTTTCATTTTTCTGTGTATTTCACGTGTAAAGTTTTAGGCTTCCAAAAAATTAAAAAGAAAAATCAGAAAAAATAATGTGTCTGATGGGTATCGATCACAGAGGCTACGTCACAGCAGTGCAAGGGCTTTACCAGTGAGCTACAAGTTGTTTCTTGCTGTTATTTAACAAAATTTACGTATAACTCAATTTCAGGCTGTATAACTCATTTCTGTATATTAAATTAGAAAATTCCGTACAGTAAATTCAGAGTCGTTACATTTTACTCTCCTTATAAAAATTCCGTCCTCGAAATTTACATTTACATAGGGACTAATTTACAAATAAATAAGGGTATCTTGTGTTAGTGTATATGAGGCCATTACTGTATCATACTAGTTTGTATATTACTTAATGGAAGCTTGGGATATTGACAATCTTGCTCAAAATGGTAGTATGCTACTTGATTTGTTTCTACTTCAATATGTACATATGTTTATTTTAGCATATCGCTTATACATATTAGTGGAGCCCATAGGATCTTTGCTTGATTACCAGCGTTGTGATGGCAGTCACACTAGTGGGGGCTGGGTAATCTACAAGCACATCTTTATACAGGTCCCTAGTTGTAAGATTATCGAGACGGGGTATCGATACTCCGGAGTAGACTAGCGTATACGCTTCTCATCCCAGCAGGGGAGATGGCCTGTCCCACAGCCATCAATACGTCGTACTGGAGATAGTATGAGGGTGCTCGTTAGGTTACGAGTACACTGGACAGGACTCGTCGGGAACTGTTAGTTGGTACTATACCTATCGTCAGATAACAGTTCCCAGGTGACAGGAGTACAGCTTAGTCTGTCGACTTGACACTGCTACTTCGCCTTGAGTGTGTTCCCACTGTACTTTGATTACTACCCTACCACGGCTCAAAGGAGTCGTGCAGACAGGTAGTAGTTGGGTGCAGTCCCGAAGCACTTGGAGGCAGTAGCGGTTAGATAGGATTCGTCTCTCCCGGTATTGGGGGTTGATATCGCGCTGTGTCTTGGAGAGCCATTACACAAAGTCCCTGGCCAGAGCAAGCGAGAATTACTGGTAGCGTTTCCAGTAGTTTCTCAGAGTGTTCTGGGCTACACTCAGGCACGACTTGTACCGCTATTAGGGGTCTGACGTTTACCACCCCCTAGGCCCGATATGCGATACTCTCAGACGAACAGACCGGACTGTACGGAGATTGTCACATTCAGGCTCAGTAGGAGTTCGGATGGGTTCACCTCATCGGTCTTCTTATCGGCATCTACCTGGGGACCGTTACGTACAGTTAGTACCGCTTGCGGTTTGTGGTTAAATCCACTGCCAGCGTAGTGTCGAGTCTTTAGAGTCCACACAGAGGATTGTTCGCCTTTGGGCAAAACAGAGTAGAAGTCGCATGGTTTTGCGACAGGGTTCATTCACATACGCGCACTTGTGCACGTTTGGTGTCCGGGCAGTTATTACCAGCGGGTTTTGGTTTAAGCCAGATCCTAGTATTTGTTTTGGAATTGGTTTTGTCTCATTGTATTCGTGTTCCTCGGAACACGGATGCGGGTGTGTATGCACAGTTGACAGAGGCAGAGGAACCTCATTAGGGTTTTTGACCGTTGACTTTTTCTAAACCCTAATGAGAATGAGAAATATGATTAATAATATTAATTAAGGATAATTGTGCCATGGTTAGGGTTGGGTTGACCATTAGACTTGTTGACTTTTGTTGACCATGATGATTTCTTTTGCAAAGATGCTTCTTGATGCTTGCATTAGCATTTAATGTGAAATGATAATGGTCAAATCAACTAACCATCACAATTTTCCTAATTATTATTATTATTCTCATATTCTCTCATATGAGAGCAAGGTTGGGATTAGTCTCTTATACTCTCTTGCTCTTTCTCTCTCTTGCATTGTTCTCCATCTTCCTCTCTCTCAAAAACTTAAGTGTTTCATGTGTTGAAAATCCAAGCTTTGTGAGATAAAACCATCAAAACACCTCTCTACTCATTCTAGGGTTCTTTGTCTAGCAAGCCAAGCACTCTAGTTACTTCTTGGTTGAGATAGAAGCTCAAGGTAGAGGCCTTCGGGTGGATCTTTCTTCGGCAAAGAGAAGAAGAAGAGGAGGAGCCGTCTACACCACTCCAAGGAGCCAGCAACAAAGAGGACCGCAACAAGAAGAGAAGGAGTTCAAGAACTAGGTATAACCATCTAACCTAGTAGCTAGAACTTTTAGTTAGTTTGTTGGTTTTTGTTTGGCAAAGATCCTTCATGGTTAGTCTATGTTTCCTTGTGATAAAAATTTGTTTTTTACTCTTTCCGCCTTCCCGAAAGTACCGGGGTGGGTTACATAGACTTACAGTGATATCAGAGCATAGCTAAACAACAACTAACATGTTAGCAAAGTGTTTAGAACTTCGATCCGAAAAAAAATCGCAAAATACATCAAAATCTTGTGTTTTCTGCCGATTTTAAAAACAGGTCTAAAAATATTTCCACAGACCTGAAAAATACATGCAGGGTTTTTTAGGAACACCCAAGAAAAACGAGCTTATGACTCGGTCAGACCGCCGCGGAAGCGTGGCGAAACCATGCGTTTCTCCGCGGATCTACGGCCGAGTCGACTCGGAGTCAACTCGTTTTTCCTGCAGTGTTTCCAGCTTGATGTTTTATGATTTTTAAGATGCTTTGTTTCTGCCCAGATTCTTCTGAGAACAGTGTTATGTTTGAGGTAGTTTCAAATTGGAATATTGATCGAAATTCTATAAACTTTAGCTAATTGATTATATCTGTGATGTGACATATGTACTGAACGTCGACTAATCGCTATACGTCGATCAGTGGAGGTTGTACATATCTGTGATCTGTGATGTTGGACTTGTGTATATGAACTTGTTGGATTGTCGCGGATGAATAGCCGGGGTTGTGAGATAAGTGTTTATTTATCTTTCATTTGATGTATATTGTAAATTGATGTAATATTATTTTTATGGCCGCATATCCGGATTGAGGTTGTAGCCGCCATTGTATATTATTTCTTTTACTGTTTTTGCTCCTAGGATAGACCCAAGGTGGGGTGCACAAACTACCGGGTACTTTGAAGTGCCGAGTGGTCTACTCATGTTGTTGAGTGAGGTTGCTTCACTTTGAGTACTTGGCGGGTAGTTTGCCGCACCCGTAGGGGTCTAGGGTTTTGGTTTGGCTATTCATCACGATCGTGTAATCCGTCTTTCGTTGCAGGATCGAACGAAACGCGGATTCCTAGCATATCCAATGTGTTCATCTATGATCTGGAATGGCTATTATTGCGTCTGACGAATGTATATATCTATATATGATATCTAGTAGGCGTTGCTTATGTTTTGCATCCGCGCTAGTCCAGCTCCCGCTCTGTTGTTAGTTAAGTAACCTAACGGGTGATGACGGGGCCCCGTGGCGAATGCGGATGGCATAAGCGTACGTCATATTTTCGTTGTTTTCTGCAATGGTAGGATTAATTGATGGGACGCATTATATTAATGCAAAGAAAATAAACCAAAGTTAAATCGTTGGAACAATTTCAAAACCACTCGGTTTTTTCCGAAACAGAAAACTTTTAAAAACGCGGAGCTTAAACCACTCATTTTAAAAGCTATCGGGTTTCTTCGATTATATCAAGTTCACGACGTTCACAGTTTCGCCAAAACCATTCGTAGCCCTCCGTCGTTTCATATGGATAGTCAATAGTATTCAAGCTATGTTTGTTGGCCAAAGTCAAGGCATAGTGATTGGTAGCTATTGGATATTCATATGTAGCATAGATAGATGCGTTGGTTTGGGACAGTCGTATTGCCTTGTTGGCCAAAGTCAAGGGTAGGTACGGGTGGGTTCAAATTAACCTGGAAAATGATAGGTAGTACTTGACATGTGACTTATGATTTGTTGGCCAAAGTCAAGGTCACAAGAGCATAGGGCAAAAATCCACATCGGGAGTTTCTAAAGAAACTGAAACTTGCTAGTGTTGCATACCATTTGGAGTGTGATGATTTTGGTAGGATTCTTTCAGCTTTATCACACGATGATATTTGGATCCCGATCCTACTGTGAGTATATGCTACTCCTTGGGAAACTCTCTCACTTAACGATCAATGCTATAAACCAAGTAGGTGTCTAGAAAGGTGTTAGCGGGGCTACGACCACAAGGAAAAGAGGTTATTTAATTAAGGAACTTCGCGAAAGCGTCGTAAAACCTCCCTCGAAGTACCGACACTGGCCTGGCTGAACGGTTAAGCAAGTATTGTACGGTGAGATTGATCCCGACTAATTCTTCTTTTATGGTTTGAGGAAGGATTCGAGAAACAGTGGGAGCCATCCTGTTTAGACAAACTAAAAACCACTCTAAACTTGCAAGAGTATCATGCTAAAGTGTTTCTTTTCTCTCTCCTAATTGTAGCGACCAAACATCATGACCGGCCTTAAGTTACTACTAGATAAAAAAATACTGACAGGGCTAAACTACAAAATTGGCTCAGGAATGTCAAAATGGCAATCACTTATGACAAGTTGGGATATCTCCTTACCACCAAAGCCCCCGCCGTCCCAGGTCCAGAATCCAGTGTCGCGGATAAGGAAATCCGTAAGACCTGGGAGATTGACTGCGCGAAAACCAAGTGCCTCGTGCTTGCCTCTACGGACAATGAACATCAGAGGAGGCACGAGAATATGGACCTTGAATCCATATTTCTCCATACTAAGGAACTATATGGAGAGCAATCCCATATCGCCAGATACGAAATCTCGAAAAAGTTGTTTTCAGCGAGGTTGGCCGTCGGATCATCTGTAGCAGAACACGTGCTTAAGATGATTGGCTACATTGAAGAGCTCGCGGACCTAGGGACCACGTTAGAGAACGAGCTCTACACTGACTTGATTCTCTTGTCTCTTCCTTCCACCTACGCCCAGTTTATCCTCAACTTCAACATGCAAGGAAAAGAAGTTGAACTTCCGGAACTCCTCAACATGTTGAGGAGTGCAGAGGGCACCTTACAGAAAGTGAGGGAAACACCCGCTTTGTTTGTCGGAGGAGCTTCCTCTTCCAGGTCCAAGGCGAAAGCCAAACGAAAGAAGAAGAAGGCCCCACCAAACCAAGGGGTGGTGTTAGTAAGGTGGAAGCCAAGGGAAAGTCAAAGGTAGCGGGACAGCTTGTGGGGAAGGAAGAGTGCTTTTATTGTCACAAGAAAGGACACTGGAAGAAAGATTGCAGGGCTTGGAAGGCCAAGAACCAGGACCCGAAACAAGTTGTGGCTTCGGCTCCAGGTGTGTATGTTATTGAAAACTGTCTATCAATCAACTCTACTTCCTGGGTATTGGATACCGGATCGGGATCTCATATCTGTAATTCTTTGCAGGCACTGAGAAGGCGTAGAGTTTTGAAGGCAGGTGATATGACCCTCAGAGTTGCAAACGGAGCAGGCATGGATGCTGAGTCCGTGGGGGACTATCACTTGGGATTGACAGATGAACATATTTTGGTTTTGCGCGACTGTTATTTTGTACCCAGTTCGACTTGTAATATCATATCCGTATCTTTAATGTCTAAAGAAGGTTATGATTTTGCATTTGTAAGCAATGTTGTAAACATTCACCTTAATCATATTCTGATTTGGTCGGGTACATTAAGCAACGGTATATACGTATTGAACCAACCACAGATTTTCAATATCCAGAATACACACAAAAGAAAGTCTCCAGAAATAAATCATGCTTTCTTATGGCATTGTAGACTGGGTCACATCAATGAGATAAGGTTAACTAAGTTACATAAAGAAGGATATTTGGATCCGTTCGAATATCAATCATATGCAACTTGTCAATCATGTCTCAAAGGAAAGATGACAAAGACTCCGTTCACTGGACACGGAGTAAGAGCGAGCGAGCTCTTGGCACTCATACACAGCGACGTATGTGGTCCAATGTCTACACATGCGCGAAGTGGTTATTCTTATTTCATTACTTTTATGGATGATTTTTCGAGGTATGGACATGTCTTCTTAATGAAGCAAAAATCTGAAGCCTTTGAAAAATTCCAGGAATACAAGAATGAAGTAAAAAAACAAACATGCAAAAGTATTAAGACACTGAGATCTGATCGAGGTGGTGAATACTTGAGTGCCGAGTTCCTGGATTACTTAAAAGAGAATGGAATTCTCTCTCAACTTACTACTCCATACACACCATAACACAATGGTGTATCGGAGAGACGGAACCGAACCCTATTGGATATGGTACGTTCCATGATGAGTAACGCTGAGTTGCCGCGATCTTTCTGGGGATATGCACTAGAATCAGCTGCATATCTTTTGAACCGAGTTCCAACTAAGTCAATGCTTACTACACCATATCAGATGTGGACTGGGAAGAAACCCTATCTTAAACACATTAAGACATGGGGATGTCCAGCTTTTGTCAAAAAGTAGCATGCAGACAAACTCAAGGCACGTTCAGTACAATGCAAGTTTGTGGGATATCCAAAGAACTCCAAGAGATATTTCTTCTATTACGCAGAGGAACAAAAGGTATTTGTTTCTCGTTATGCCTGCTTCTTGGAAACTGAATTTTTAGAAAATCAGATAAGTGGGAGCGCAATAGAACTGGAAGAAATTCCAGAACCACAAGCTATTACTGAAAGCTTAGTAGGATCAGAAGGTTCGAAAGGACAGGACATTCCTGCGCCACTCCGCAGAAGTAGTAGGCAGTCTCATCCGCCCGAGAGATACTACGGTTTTCTTATAAACGGGGATAGAGAGGATTGCATCATTGATAATGATGAGCCGACTAGCTTCCAGCAGGACATTCAGAGCGCTGACTCGGTAAAACGGCTGGATACAATGCGGACCGAGATGGAGTCCATGTACACCAACAAAGTATGGAATTTGGACGTTGCTCCAGAAGGGGTAAAACCCGTAGGCTGCAAATGGATCTTCAAAAGGAAGATTGGTGTAGATGGACAGGTTGAGACCTATAAGGCTAGACTTGTTGCAAAGGGTTTTCATCAAAGACCTGGTTTGGACTATAATGAAACCTTTTCTCCAGTGGCTATGCTCAAATCCATTCGGATCCTTCTTGCCATTGCTGCCTTCCACGATTATGAGATTTAGCAGATGGACGTAAAGACCGCTTTTCTAAATGAAAATTTAGAGGAGTGTGTCTATATGGACCAGCTAGAGGGTTTCATTCAGAGTGGGAGCAGCGGGAAGGTGTGCAAGTTACTTAAGTCCATTTATGGACTGAAGCAGGCATCGCGGAGTTGGAACATCTGTTTTGATGAGACGGTCAAAGAATTTGGCTTTATCAAAAATCCAGATGAACTATGTATTTATAGTAAGATTGTAGCACGAACTGTCGTATTCCTCGTTTTATACGTGGATGGCATTCTCTTGATAGGAAATGACATTCCTATGCTACAATCTGTTAAAGGGTTCTTGTCACACAGGTTCTCCATGAAAGACCTGGGTGATGCCTCTTACATTCTGGGGATCCGGATCTATCGTGATAGGTCCAAGAGAATATTAGGACTTTCACAGTCCAGGTACAACGACACCATATTGAAAAGATTCAGTATGGAAGATTCCAAGCGCGGTAATTTACCGGCTTGTCACGGGATCACCCTCTCCAAAGAGATGTCTCCCAAGACTGGTTTGGAAAGGGATAGCATGTCTATTATACCCTACGCCTCTGCGGTAGGCTCTATAATGTATGCGATGTTGTGTACCAGACCAGATATAGCTTATGCATTGAGTGTAGTAAGCCGGTATCAGTCAAACCCTGGGAAGAAGCACTGGATAGCGGTAAAGAACATTCTGAAGTACCTGAGAAGGACTAAGGACATGTTTTTGGTTTACGGCGGAAAAGACCTCCAGATCGAGGCCTTTGCTGACTCCAGCTTCCAAAGGGACAAGGATGACTCCAAATCCATGTCGGGTTATGTTTTTACCCTCAATGGAGGGGCGGTGTGTTGGAAGAGTTCCAAACAGGAAACCGTTGCTGACTCGACAATGGAAGCGGAATATATCGCAGCATCTGATGCCGCAAAAGAAGCCGTCTGGATGAGGAAGCTCTTGACAGAACTTCAGGTGGTTCCATCCATTGTTGATCCAATACCTCTGTATTGTGACAACAACGGGGCTATAGCTTTAGCAAAGGAACCCAGGTCCTATCAGAAGTCCAGACACATCTTGAGGCGGTATCACCTGATCAGGGAGATCGTGGATCGCCGGGAGATCGACGTTCGGAGGGTTGCTACAGAAGATAACACTGCAGATCCATTCATAAAGGCCATTCCTCAGACGCAGTTCGAGATGCTATTCGAGATGATAGGTCTTCGATACGCCATTACATAACCCTAGTGCAAGTGGGAGATTGTTAGTGTATATGCCCTAGAGGCCATTACTGTATCATACTAGTTTGTATATTACTTAATGGAAGCTTGGGATATTCACAGTTGTATAGACAATCTTGCTTAAAATGGTAGTATGCTACTTGGTTTGTTTCTACTTCAATATGTACATATGTTTATTTTAGCATATCGCTTATACATATTAGTGGAGCCCTTAGGATCTTTGCTTGATTACCAGCGTTGTGATGGCAGTCACACTAGTGGGGGCTGGATAATCTACAAGCACATCCTTATACAGGTCCCTAGTCGTAGGATTATCGAGACGGGGTATCGATACTCCGGAGTAGACTAGCGTATACGCTTCTCATCCCAGCAGGGGAGATGGTCTGTCCCACAGCCATTAGTACGTCGTACTGGAGATAGTATGCAGGTGCTCGTTAGGTTACGAGTACACTGGACATGACTCGTCGGGAACTGTTGGTTGGTACTATACCTATCGTCAGATAACAGTTCCCAGGTGACAGGAGTACAGCTTAGTCTATCGACTTGACACTGCTACTTTGCCTCGAGTGTGTTCCCACTGTACTTTGATTACTACCCTACCACGACTCAAATGAGTCGTGCAAACAGGTAGTAGTTGGGTGCAGTCCCGAAGCACTTGGAGGCAGTAGCGGTTAGATAGGATTCGTCTCTCCCGGTATTGGGGGTTGATATCGCGCTGTGTCTTGGAGAGCCATTACACAAAGTCCCTGGCCAGAGCAAGCGAGAATTACTGGTAGCGTTTCCAGTAGTTTCTCAGGGTGTTCTGGGCTACACTCTGGCATGACTTGTACCGCTATTAGGGGTCTGACGTTTACCGACCCCTAGGCCCAACATGCGATACTCTCAGACGAACAGACCGGACTGTACGGAGATTGTCACATTCAGGCTCAGTAGGAGTTCGGATGGGTTCACCTCATCGGTCTTCTTATCGGTATCTACCTGGGGACCGTTACGTACAACTAGTACCGCTTACGGTCTGTGGTTAAACCCACTGCCAGCGTAGTGTCGAGTGTTTAGAGTCCCACACAGAGGGTCGTTCGCCTTTGGGCAAAACAGAGTAGAGGTCGCATGGTTTTGCGACAGGGTTCGTTCACATACGCGCACTTGTGCACGTTTGGTGTCCGGGCAGTTATTACTAGCGGGCTTTGGTTTAAGCCAGATCCTAGTATTTGTTTTGGGATTGGTTTTGTCTCATTGTATTCGTGTTCCTTGGAACACGGATGCGGGTGTGTATGCACAGTTAACAGAGGCAGATGAACCTCATTAGGGTTTTTGACCGTTGACTTTTTCTAAACCCTAATGAGAATGAGAAATATGATTAATAATATTAATTAAGGATAATTGTGCCATGATTAGGGTTGGGTTGACCATTTGACTTGTTGACTTTTGTTGACCATGATGATTTCTTTTGCAAAGATGCTTCTTGAAGCTTGCATTGGCATTTATTGTGTAATGATAATGGTCAAATCAACTAACCATCATAATTTTCCTAATTATTATTATTATTCTCATATTCTCTCATATGAGAGCAAGGTTGGGATTAGTCTCTTATACTCTCTTGCTCTTTCTCTCTCTTGCATTGTTCTCCCTCTTCCTTTCTCTCAAAAGCTTAAGTGTTTCATGTGTTGAAAATCCAAGCTTTGTGAGATAAAACCATCAAAACATCTCTCTACTCATTCTAGGGTTCTTTGTCTAGCAAGCCAAGCACTCTAGTTACTTCTCGGTTGAGGTAGGAGCTCAAGGTAGAGGCCTTCGGGTGGATCTTTCTTCGGCAAAGAGAAGACGAAGAGGAGGAGCCGTTTACACCACTCCAAGGAGCCAGCAACAAAGAGGACCACAACAAGAAGAGAAGGAGTTCAAGAACTATGTATAACCATCTAACCTAGTAGCTAGAACTTGTAGTTAGTTTGTTAATTTTTGTTTGGCAAAGATCCTTCATGGTTAGTCTATGTTTCCTTGTGATAAAAATTCGTTTTTTACTCTTTCCGCCTCCCCGAAAGTACCGGGATGGGTTACATAGACTTACATCTTGCACGTATGTCTTCTTCTCATTCTCACGTTGATTCTCCTTGCGAATCTTTTATCCAAGTCACTTGGACCAAGTTTACTTCTTTGTTCCGTAATGTCTTCACCTTTCGGTTTAGGATCTCAACGGGTTATTGCTTGCAAGTCAGGTCAGTCCAGACTGTGAGCTCTGAGTGATCAAGGATGTGGCTAGAGTCGCTTACATATCTTCATAGCTGGGATATGTGGAACACGTTATGCACTCCTTCCAATGAGGGTGGAAGTGATAAACGGCATGCCACTTCTCCAACTCGTTCGAGTATGTCGAACGGTCCTATATATCTTGGACTTAGCTTACCCCTCTCACCAAAGCGGATCACTCATCTGTTTAGAAAGATCTTTAAGAAAATATGGTCTCCAGGTTGGAACTCCAGATGTCGGCGCTTTGCATCTGCCTAATGCTTCTTTAGTTTTGGGCTATGCGCATTATTTCCCTGATCGTGCGAACTATGTCCACAGTTGCCACGATCATTTCTGGTCCAAGGAGTTCACGATCTCCGATGTCATCCTAACTTAGCGGTGAACGACACTTCCGTCCGTAGAGTGCTGCGAATGGTGCCATTCCAATACTTGCCTGATAGCTGTTGTTGTACGAAAACTCCACAAGATGTAGGTGATCTTCCCACGAACCTCCGAAGTGTAACATACAAGCTCTAAGCATGTCTTCTAGAATCTGAATTGTTCGTTCGGACTGTCCGTCCATTTGTGGATGGTAAGCCGTGATGAAGTTCAGACGCGTTTCCAGGCTATCTTGCAAACTCTGCCAAAATTGTGATCGGGATCTGGTATCACGATCGAAGACGATGCAAACCAGTACTCCATGTAATCTCACGATCTCCTGCATGAGTTCATGGGTATCAAATATAGTACACTTTGTAGTTAAATCTTACTGTAGATTCATGCTTACCTCCATGTACTTCTTTGCTAATGTCTCGGTAGATTGGCCAACTCGAAATGGAATAAAGTGAGACGACTTGGTGAGTCGATCCACAATAACCCATACTGCGTCGTAACCCTTCATGCTGTGAGGAAGGGCAGTCACGAAATCCATGGTAATGTGCTGCCATTTCCATTCTGGGATTGGTAACGGCTGAACTAGACCAGCAATTCTGTGATGTTCAACATTCACTTGCTGACACACCAAATACTTGGCTACGCTTCTGGCTACTTTGCGCTTTATTCCATGCCACCGGTAATGTTGCCGTAGATCCTTGTACATTTTCGTACCACCGGGGTGTATAGAATAAGGAGAGCTATGAGCTTTTTTCATCAACTCTTCTCGAACAGGACCGTGCGGTATACATAATCGACTTCCATATCGCAAGGATCTATCTTCGTGGATGATGAAGTCAATTCGAAGTCCACTTCCTACTTGTTCTCGGATCTTTTGTAGCTTGGCATCATTTGCTTGAGTTGCCTTGATCTGATTGACAAGAATAGACTGGACTTGTAAGTTCATCAAATACGAAGTGTTACCTGGCATAACTACTTCGATCTCCATTCCGTGAAATTTTTGCTGTAGCTTCCACTGAGCGGTGAGATTCATTGCAAATGGCTGGCGATTAAGTGCATCAGGAACTACATTCACCTTCCCAGGAAGATACTATAGGTTGATATCGAAGTCCGCCATGAGTTCTAGCCATTTTCTATGCCGCATGTTTAATTCCTTCTGAGTAAATACATACTTCAGACTCTTGTGGTCAGTGTATATATCCACTCGTTCTCCCAGAAGATAGTGCCGCCAAATATTAAGTGCAAAGATAACGGCTGCCAACTCCAGATCATGTGTTGGATAGTAGCGCTCATGAACCTTCAGCTGTCTTGATGCAAAAGCCACAACCTTTCCACGCTGATGTAGAACACATCCTAATCCCTTACCAGACGCATCGCAATGCGCAACAAATCCTCCATATTGATCCGGTATTACGAGAATAGGAGCAGAAGTTAATCTTGATTTGAGTTCTACAAAAGTTTTTTCACATGCTTCTGATCACACGAATGCTTTATCTTTACGTATGAGCTTGGTCAGGGGTGCTACAATCTTCGAAAAGCCTTCAATGAATCGTCGGTAGTGTCCTGCTAATCTCAAGAAACTTCATATATCTTTCACTGTCTTTGGTGTCGACCACTCGCTGACAGCTGACACCTTTGCTGGATCTACTGAAATTCCTTCGCCTGAAACAATATGCCCAAGAAATCCGACTTGATCTAGCCAAAATTCACACTTGCTGTACTTGGCATAGAGTTGATGTTGTCGCAATGTCTCCAGAACAATTCATAAATGCTCGGTGTGTTCTTTCCGATTCTTTGAATATACCAGGATGTCGTTGATGAAGATGACAACAAACCTGTCTAAGTACTCTCTGAAAACTTGGTTCATCAGATTCATGAATATAGCAGGTGCATCGGTCACTCCAAATGGCATTACGAGATATTCATAACGACCATATCGAGTCCTAAACGCCGTCTTCGGAATGTTGGACTCTTTGACCTTCACCTGATGATAACTTGAACGAAGATCTAGCTTCGAAAATACACGATCTACTTAGCTGATCGAAAAGATCATCGATGCGTGGTAGTTGATACTTGTTCTTGATCGTCACTTAGTTCAGAGCTCGATAATCTACACACATCCTGTATGAACCTTCTTTCTTCTTCACAAGTAAAACTGGAGATCCCTAACTTGAAGTACTGGGATGCATCCAACCTTTCTTCAGGAGTTCATCCAACTGAATGCGGATCTCCTTCAGACCTCCAGGACTTAACCAGTACGGAGCTTTGATTACAGGTTGTGCACCAGGTATTAAGTCAATGCTAAACTCAAGAGCTCGATCGGGAGGCAAACCTGATATATCTTCAGGGAATACATCCTCGAACTCTCGAACTACTTCTAGCTTTTCTTATTCCGCCGGTAGAGTAAACATTTCTGCATTCTTTGGTTTAGTACGGAAGATTCTTGGCTCAAACGTTCTATCTCCACTCTTGAAATAGAAGACTGGGTGATCTGGTATCTCAAATACTACCATCCTTTGACGACAGTCAATCGTAGCATAGAAAACTCCAAGCCAGTCCATTCCCAACACAACATCGATGTTTGGGATGTTCAGTACTTTGAAATTTGTGTAGAATTCTTGTCTACAAACTACAACTGGACACTGATCAAATCCCATAGTTGCTTTTAATACTCCATTCCCGGAACTGACATTCCATCTTGAAATGAGTGGCTTCAGAGGAATCGCATGCGTTCTCACGAATCGTTGCGACATGAAGCAGTGCGACGCTCCAGTGTCGAACAGTGCGAATGCAGGAAGGGGGGATAATAGTATAGTACCTAAGTTGTGTGAGGTTGGTTTTAGATACAGGAAAAATAGTGATATATATGGATTGAAAAAATGTGAAAGAATTGAGAATTACCAGTGATTACTTGGCCGGTGGCTTCGGCTTCCTCAACCGTCATTGTGAAAGCCTGACATCTGGGTACATTCCTCCTTGCTGGAGGCACATTCCTCTGTCCTTGGGGCACGTTTCTCTGCCCTTGAGGCACGTTTCTCTGTGCCTGATGGAATTGATAAGGAGGCGGTGCAGGAGGTCCACGTGGAAGTGGTGCAAGGAGAGCTAAATGAGGTGTAGGAGAGCCTGAATGGCCGGCCGCTGCGGTACTGTGATTGTGGGTCTGGGGGTTGGAGCTGTGTTGAAATGATATGGACATGCTCCAATAGAGTGATCAGATGCGCCACAAACTAAACACAGGCTATTTGCACACCTGCAATCCTTCGCTAGGTGTCCCGTCCTCTTGCAGTAGAAGCAAAAGTCTGGACTGGGCTGGTTAAATGTTCCTCCCAGTTTCCTGGGTGCAAATGTCGGCCTGGAAGAGGTTCCTCCTGACATCTGTGCAGCAGGACGTTTGATTCCAGCTGTCTGGGGCTTGCCCTTCTTCTTCACCACCGATTCATAACGGCGAGCTGCCTTTAGGATGAGTTCATGGGTCGGGTAATCGCCCGTGGCTAATGCCGCCTGAATCTCCGGGTCTAAGCCTTGTTGGAATCGTTTGGCCCGAATCTCATCAGCCGGGATGAGGTTTCTTGTCATTCAGACTTAAAAAGTATGCAAAGGAACTCTTTCGATATAAGCCTTGTCAGCGAACCTGTTACGACTTTGTGTTAGTAGTGTAGTGAGTAAAATCAAGAAATTTGAATTTGAGACAATATCTTACTTGCTAAGCATGGTAAACTCAGCATCGTATTCATCCATAGACTTGCTCCACATCGAGCCTTGTTGTAAGTGGATGAACTGTTGTTCCATGTCAAAACGGACAGTCTCAGGGAATTACTTCGCATCGAACAGATCGCGAAATGTCTTCCACTTAATCGGTTCAGTGAGATGGTTTTCTTCAGCTTTCCACCAGATTCTGGCATTGTCTATCAGTTGCAGCTTCGCAACTCTCACCCAGGCAATATCTGACACTTGTGTTGCTGCCAGATCATCTTCTATCGACTGAGCCTATTCTTCTGCCTCCAGTGGGCTCTCTTTCCTGAGAAATGCTTTGGATGCATTGCCCGGAATTGCTTGACTCCGGGTGCCTCGGCTTCTGGGCGGTGCATGAGGATAGTAGTCTACTGCTGCTAACCCTCCTGTAGGCTCTTGATAGCCTCAAGCAGTACCGTTTGCTTATTAATAGGAGCTACAATGGTAGATGGTGGTGGTAAAATAGGCGGTGGAGTGTTGCCATTGACGTTTGTACTGGTGTTGTTGGGAGAATCCATGACCTTGATAGAAAAGGAATGGTTAGGATAGATTCAAGAAATTTAAAATATAAGGAATGTATAGTTGCTGATTCTTATTATTCTTGTGATATATTTCTTAAGACTTCATGCAGAACTGACCTGTATGGGCCGCCAACAAAACCTGTCACGCACCGCTTTCCAGTGTACGGAATCGGTAACGTGGCGGGTCGCAACATATTTACTAAGAAATAAATATGTTAAGCGTAATTAAGCAATATATATATATAATACACAAGAATGACAAGTGATATAAAATAAACAACAACCTTTATTTACATTCATCTTTACATACAACCGTTTTTGAAAAGGAAAGATACAATGAAATAAGCAGTGCCTAAACAGTGGCATACAAACTGAAAGTAAGTACAAGAAGAGCTAATAGTCTGGCTGGGCGGTGAGCTGGTCCAAATCCTCCCG
This sequence comes from Agapanthus africanus, assembly GCA_030015575.1. Taxonomy (NCBI): domain Eukaryota; kingdom Viridiplantae; phylum Streptophyta; class Magnoliopsida; order Asparagales; family Amaryllidaceae; genus Agapanthus; species Agapanthus africanus. The sequence goes on along the minus strand of CM057351.1, from coordinate 312,929,949 downwards.
GATAGGCTCGATTTCCTGAGGATCCGGTCGTCCTGACGAACATTCCAAAGAAAAAAATAGAAGGAATGTCGTCAGCGAACTAACGCTCGGTAAGTCCTAAAAGAAGGAATTGAATATAACAAGTATTGTTAAATGAAACTGGTAAATTGTACAGGTATATGCTTGTTAATCTAACGTAGTTGTTTGTAGCTTGGTACAGAAGGTATTTGTGTATACGAGATGAGTCTATCTTACCCCGTGGACTATGGTAACATGTAGTACAAGGCCCCGTCAAAACCCATGGGACAACGATACGAGAGTTCATGTAGGTGTCTTTTAAGTGACCATCTCGTACCACGCTATACGTTCCATAACAATCTACCCCGTTATCCCCGCGTAATGTATTTGTATAGAGTATATTTACAAGTCTTTCCGAAACCATGGATACAAATTGTTCAAATAATCAGGTTCAAGATGTAATCTTATATTCAAGTAGTCATGTCAAGTTATAACCATGATTCGGTCAAGTCAAGTCAAGTATTCATATTCGATATTGGTGTTTGAATTCAAGTAATCAAATTCATGTTCAAGTATTCATGTTTGACTTTGGATTCAGGATTGAAATGGACTCTGACTGAGTCAGACACTTGTAACTGATTTAGATCTTGAATTAGGTTCGGGAGTCATTGGTAACTACTGCACATGGACGACAGGATTTGTTTTTTTCCAAGACAATTACCATTGATAACTCCGTTAAGTTTTCTATCTTAAATAGGCAAGCATTCACTTTCTCCGGCTCTCTGGGACTCAAGAGAATTGATCCTGTTTAAACCTATATTTACTAAGTCCTTAAATATTGTTTTATATAACTCGAGGGATTTTATGAAAAATATTTTTAATAAAATTTCAAAATAAATCTCGAGAATTTATTTATATTATTTTGGGTTTTCATGGATATGAATTTTAAGGATTTGAGATATTTTAGTGATAATTGCTTAGCTTGGAAAATTCATGATATTTTATTGTAAAACTTGTCTTTTGTTGGTATCTTGATGGTATTTTAGTGAAACTTGTAAATCTTTCATTTTAAAATATGTAAGTTTATTATATTTTGAAAATATATGGATTTGTAATTTCTATATAATTATTAAAAATTAAATTTTATTTAATTAGAAAAATGCGTTTTTCTTAAAAACCGTATTTAAAACCTTTCGAGACTAAATGCTCAATGAGGAGGTCTGCATCTCGCTCTACCAGCCCAAAAATGTGTGATAATCTGCACCATCCAATAGCGGGTCCCCTAATAAGGGTTGTAGAGGCATAATCGCAAATGAGTTTAAAACACCGTTTAAAAGAAATCCGTTTTTTATAGTAAGTGGTATTTTCTTGTAATAATGTCTTCGCAGCGAAAAATACATTCAAAGAGTATCGTACTATGAAACCAAGTGTGTATGTGATAGCTGGGTCGTTATCTCGTGAAGTTTTCCTAAAAGTTTGTCTGTAACAAAAACTAAAAGAGATGATATTTAAAGTTTATGATATTTAAATGAAAAAGTGCTAATCCTGTTATTTCACATGAGAATTTTAATGAAAATTTGATTCTAAATATTAGGGTTTAAGGTTACAAGTATTGTATAAAAATTTATTTGACCAAAGATAAAAGGAATTGGAGTTATAAGATTTGGAAAAAAATGATATTAGTATTAACTCAACTTACCAATATATATTTTAAAATGAATTTTTAAAGAAAAGAAATGAAGATTAGAAGGGATTTACAAGTTAGGAGGCTTAAAGAAAAGTTGAAGAAGGGGATGGGTTTCTTAGCATCGCGGGAGCACCGAAATAGCTTCGATTTTTCGCCGGGAGTTGACCATTTGCTAACTCCTCTTTACTCCACTTGTACTTAGATAATTTTTTAGAGTTTGGGCTAGAAATTTCAGAATAATGCCGAACCAAAGTGTGGGGTGGTATTTATAATGGAGAATTAGGGTTTTGGAATTAAAAATTTGGATTAAAAAGCATTAAAATTTAGTTTAATGGTGAAATGAAAGGTCTCTGTTTGATTACAGGAAAATCAAACAGTGCAGGAGAGTTAGGGATAGGTCAAGAGTCAAGTGTGCAAAGCCCGAGCCTCATTGGCCTCGGTTGAACCGTCGGTGCCGACCTATTCTCCATTTCCGACGACCAATCTAGGGCTTCGTGCCTTTGTATTTGTGCCACGTGTACAACTCAGTGTTTACTCCATTTTTCACATGTTTGATTTTTCCGACTTTTCATTTTTCTGTGTATTGCACATGTAAACTTTTGGGCTTCCAAAAAGTTAAAAAGAAAAATCAAAAAAAATAACGTGTCTGATGGAGATCGATCACAGGGGCTACATCACAACAATGCAAGGACTTTACCAGCAAGCTACAAGTTATTCTTACAATTATTTAACAAAATTTACTTATAATTCAATTTTTGGCTGTATAACTCATTTCTGTACATTAAATTGGAAAATTCCGTACAGTAAATTCAGAGTCGTTACACGACCCTCTAAGGGGGTCGACCCGAGTGCCTTCCCAGAAGGCACCATGGCCCGATTTTCAGGGAGGCACCCATCCTGGGCACTTCCCCGCGCTTTTCACTTCTCAACCATCTCTTTCTTTCTCGTTACCCCTTCCGGAAACTCTCGGACCCACTCAAAACACTTCCCCTTTCAGAATTTATTTTCACGGGGCGCTGCACCGCACCCTATAAGGAGGCTGCTAGCCCCTTGATCCCAACACGCTGACTGTAAACTCTGCGAGGCCCCCGATATGTTCAAGACAACCTAAAATTATTTTCAAACACATCTCCCATATATAAATGCATATTTCAGATTGAGTTCGTATGACCGTCACGACCCGTTAATCGGAGGTTCTCTTGTCTCAAAACGAGGGGTAATTAACGACAATTTTGTCCGCGACTGCCAAAAATTAGAATTTTCACGATCAATAAACCCCCGTCTATTTTAGGCGCGGGGAATCTGTACACGCATGAAAAGTGAGCACATCCATCCCAGTGAGTGACGAAAAACACTCTAAATGTAGTTTCATAAAGTTAGGAGTCTTAACTCTAAAATGGTAACTTTACCTTATTTGGCGATCATTTTGGAGTTGAGATAACTGCAAAATTTCAGCCAATAAGAGTTATAGATAACTCAAAATGTGGAGTTTGAGCCTTGCAATCCACTCTCTAACTCTAATTAGCCTAACCTCCTTCACGGACAGGGGCTCAAGGGTTATATTTAGCATTAGATAAGTATCAAGGGTGGTCTATAGAAATAGTACTACTCACAAAAAACCATTCAAGCTGTCGGCTCCTCACTCTCTGTCTTCTCCCTCCATATAGCCAACACCAAAAAAATGCCCGGCCTCCGCCGCAACCGCCGTCTACTCGCCGGCGCCGGCGCCGGCGCCCTACTCATCCTCCTCCACCTCCACCTCCACCTCGCCTATCCCTCAAAGCAAGACTACCACACCCTCTTCCTCTCCCTCTCCTCCAACGCCTCCGCCTCCCTCCACCTCCACACCCTCACCCTGCGGCCCCACTCCTCCTCCACCGCCGCCGACTCCTCCGCTGCCTCTTACGTCATCTCCGTCCTCTCCTCCGCCTCCATCCCCTCCCACTCCACTTCCTACGACGTCCTCCTCTCCTTCCCCCTCCTCCGCTCCCTCACCCTCCAAACCCTAGACGACGGCGACGGAAAAACCGTCTCCTTCGACCTCGTCCAGGAGCCCTACGCCGGCGACCCCTACGCCGACGTGGCGGCCGACATCCTCCCTACCTTCCACGCCTACGCCGCCTCCGGATCCGCCGCCGGCCCCGCCGTATACGCCAACTACGGCCGCGTTGAGGACTTCCTCCGCCTCCGCCAGATGGGGGTCCCGCTCCACGGCGCCGTTGTCATCGCCAGGTACGGCAAGATCTACCGCGGAGACATCGTCAGGAACGCCGAGGACGCCGGCGCCGCCGCGGTGGTCGTCTACAGCGACTCCAAGGACTACGGAGGGCCCCGGCCGTTCCCGGAGGGGAGGGGGCTGCCGAGGAGCGGGGTCCAGGTGGGGTCCACCTTCAGGGGGACTGGGGACCCCACCACCCCGGGGTGGGCCAGCGCGCACGCGGGGGGCGCGTGCGAGCGGGTTGGGGTGGAGGAGGTGAGGGGGAGCGGGCTGCTGCCTGGGATACCGTCGCTGCCGGTGTCAGCGAGGGACGGGGAGGTGATCTTGAAGGCGATCGGAGGGCCGGCGGCGGATGAGGACTGGCAGGGAGGGGACGGGGAGGTAGTCTATCGGGTGGGGCCGGGGCCAGGGGTTGTGAATTTGAGGTATGAGGGGAATGATACGATCAGGACCATTCAGAATGTGATTGCTGTCATTGAAGGCGAAGAAGAACCTGATAGGTAATTACTTATCTTAATATGAATGTCATCATCATAATTGCCAAACAAAAAGTTAGAAAGACGATTTGATTTGAGTGGCGATCAACCTAATGTCACCCCTCTTCGTTTTATAAATCTATGGACGAAAGTACTTGGCATGACCCTAAAAACTAGTTGGCGTCGATTGAAATTTTAATTGCTCTTAGATTGAAAAAGGTAAATTTAGATAAAGGGAAAGATAATAAAAGGTTAATTGCACAAAACACCCCCTTTGATCCATCGACCAAAACCCTCAAAACATCATATTCAACTATAAACGGCACAAAAAAGGTCTATAGTTAAAACAAACAAATCTTTTGAGTCGTTCAAAATTGAATTTAGCGTCTTTTAAAAGTTTTAATTAATGAGCAGAGGATGTTTGCACTAAAAAAACACTGGAGCAGGTATAAGTGCTATATGTGTTAATCTATAAGGGGTGTCATGTGCGATCAATCCTAAAATAAATCTACTAGAGTTCAATTTTTTGGAAAGCAAAAAACCATAGTAAAGAAGGACATGGCTTAGGCTTTACCGGGGTTTTAGAGAGGCTTTAGAGGCAAAAAGCACCAAGCCCATTTTAAATATATAAATAATATAAGATAAATGTTAATAATGAAAAAGGTTGATAAATTCATAACCAAAATTATATATATAATAATTAAAGAGATGACTTTCTTATATGAATTCTTTAAATTTATCTGCCATAATATACGACTTCCAGAGACAATTTTATAGATCAAAAACAATAACATGATTCATTTTCTCCATCTATTAATACGATAAAATGCAATTTTTGATAGAATAAGGGCTTCCCCATTTTAACCCGCCAAGCACATAAAGCATGTTAAAACGGGGCTTTAACATTTATTTTCTCCATTTTCCTTCCCCTTCCCGTCATTAGTGAAATTTTAATCTCTAAGGATCATCCAACAATAGCTTACACTAGAAAAGGAACTGTCCGGCTTAACAGCTAGAGCCAGGTTACCTATTTCATATACAATACAATGTTAATGCACAAAATAGAGAAATTTCCTTGGATGCCGATAGACGCATGCATGTATGCATGTGTTAGAGATGGCATGACAATTTGTTGAGTTTACCAGTTTTATATCAGTCCACAAAGAGACAATTTTCTTTTAGCATATTACTCTCAGAACTTACAGAGCCAATATAAATTATAAATATATGGATGCTATTTGGAGCTCTAATAGAGGTCGACGCATTGATGCCATCCAAGCTTACTCATTGATAGGAGATATAATGATTTTTGCAATTTCCATGCTGTGAAATGATGGTTACATCAGAAAAATTTACCCTTCAAAAGTTCCCAAGTTCCAACCCATTTAGCCTCCATTCTCCTAGTTGTAAAATTCTTCAAATAGAATGGTCCTGTGACCAGAGTGACATTGTTTGAAACCTCTGTGATTACTGAATCAGACTCTGTTTTAAAAGTCAAGGTATTATTATCCGGAGTCTATGCTTATGTTTGTTTTAGCTAAATGCACTCTAGAATCTCTTCCAATTGATTTATATGCCATTTATTTAGCCTTCTACTATCAATATATCTCTTGTTAGGGAAAAAAATATCAATTTCTTAGGAATATACTGAGAGTGCAAAAGAAAACCAACCTTAAAGAAACTAGGGCATCACATTGTATAATTTGCAGGTATGTTCTTCTGGGCAATCATCGTGATGCATGGACCTTTGGAGCTGTCGATCCTAACAGTGGAACTGCTGCTTTACTAGAGGTAATTTGGGATCCAATAATATATCGTTCTTTTTATATTGTCACCTCAGTTTAGATGAATGAAACTTAAGGTGAATTGTTAGCATGTGCATGGAAAACAAATAAATTTAGACAGCTGCATTTGCATATGAATATCAATGAACATACTCATATTAAGTGAAGCGGACTCTACAGTCAACAAGCATTAGAGCAACATGTGAAAGCATTCACTTCTAGATGTAATCAAATACAACTCCATGCAAATGTATAACCTCTGTAGGATTTATATATCATGAATGGAGTAAAGCATGCTAAATGAAGAACGTAAATAAAGCCCGAAACAAAACCTCGGTTTGACCTCTCTGTCCTTCAATTTAAGACCAAAAAAATAAGGCTGATCAATTTTAAACTAGCCAGTGCTTTTCTCGACCATGAACAACTATAATGCTTTTTCCCTAAACCTCCACTTAAGACCTGAGCGTTTATTTGAAGAAACAATCACATCTCATAATTTTATAGTTTCTTGCTGGCCATGTTTTAATCTAGGCAACACTTTGAGAATCAAGAATGAAAGAAGTCTCAATCTGAAAAGAAGGGACCATGCTAGATTGTGAAGAATAGGAGCATCTTATAATCGTTAAATAACATTGTCTCCACAATTCAGTAAAATCTAGAACCCTCTCTCTCAATCTTTCCATGTGAATGGTGATTCAGGTTCCTCTTTGGCATGCTTCTCCTATTTTCCGAGTATAACAAATATTATGGCTATTTGCTTCACTGGTTCCCTAGCATGACGTTTCTTATTTCCTTTACATATTTTTAATTTACTTATAATGTTTATTGTTTTATTCTTTTCAAATTAGCTAGCTGAAAGGCTAGGAATGATGCAAAAGAGAGGATGGCGGCCTCGGCGAACCATTATCTTATGTAATTGGGATGCTGAAGAGTATGGCTTGGTCTCTCTCTCTCTCTCTCTCTCTCTCTCTCTCATGTGTATTATATTCATCCTCTTGCGTCATCACATCAATACATTTTGCAGATTGGATCAACTGAATGGGTTGAAGAAAACAGGGAGATGTTATCTTCAAGGGCTATTGCTTATCTAAATGTAGATTCTGCAGTTTCTGGTCCTGGGTTTTATGTAGATGCAACCCCACAACTTGATGATTTGCTCAAGCAAGCTGCTAAACAGGTTTGCAGGATTTCAGTTGTTTCTCATTGGGATTAATCTTACATTTTCCTCTCATGTTATATACTGTATTCATGAAAACATTCTTATGACCGCAAAGGATGCTTCTGATATGTGAAGGGTTTTGAGGTTATGCTTATGATTAGGAGAACATTCGATGAGACAATAATAGAAGGGTTTGCATTTTTATTGTTGGTGTAACATGTTTACTGATTTCGTTCCCTTTCGTATTAATGGGGAAGGTCCAAGACCCAGATAACTCTTCACAGACATTATATGAATCTTGGGTAGCATCTGCTGGTTCTTCCCTGGTAAGCAGAGTTTATCATATCATTAATGAACAAGGGTGATTATTTTATTCTTTAGAGGAGTCATAAACATATGGAACTATATATATTTTTACCGTCAAACGGTTGACTTGTTCTTGTAGTACTAAAAGACATTAAAATTTCCTTCATTTAATGCTGAAGATTGGGAGATTAGGTGGTGGTGCGACGGATTTTGCAGCCTTCATCCAGCATGTTGGAGTTCCGTCGGTTGACATGTTTTTTGGAGGAGGTTTCTATCTCATTTCCTTTTTATTTATTTATTATTATTGTTAGTTTAATTTTGGCTTATTTACTAAACAATCTTAACAGGTTTGGGCTATTTTAACAAAACTACCATTACCTTTGAAACTATCAAGAAACTATCATGACTTGACGGTCAACGTTAGTGTTCATGTCAAATAACTATTTTTCCCATTCATAATATAATATAATTAATTATAAATTACATTTAAATAATTTTAATAATTATTAAATATTAATTAAATAATTAATTTTTTTAGGATGGGGAGTCGAGGGAGGAGTTGGAGCCGGAATGGGACATCGCCGGCGGCCAAAGAAGGACACCGGAAAAGGAAATGAGAGGAGGAAGATGATGGGTTGATGATATGGGTTGATATTGGATTGATGATGGTGATGATGATGGTGATGGAGGAAGGGGGAAGGGGAGGGATGGGGCTGTTGGGGGTGAGGGGGAAGTCCGTGTCGAGGTCAGGGGGTCAAGGTTAGGGTCGGGGTCAAGGGGTTGGGATCGAGGTCAGATTGGGGTCAGGGGTTGGGTCAAGGTCAGATCGAGGTCGAGGTCAGGGGGTTGGGAGCCGGCGGCTGCGGCGGCGGCGATGACGAAGGTTGTGATAAAGAAGGAGGTGATGGTGTAGGAGATGATGAAATCAGGGGTTGGGGTCGAGGTCGGATCAGGGTTGGGGTCGAGGTCAGATCATAGGGTTGGTGATGGAGCTCAGTATCTCCTTCAGATGTTGTCTTCCGTTAATCTGCTGCGAGCGTTGATGAATGGCTGAGATTTGATTTGAGGGTTGTCTCTTGATGCGTGTGGATCTCAATGAGCTTGATTTGGAATGAAGCCGTGCTACTTGCAAGGAAGTCCCGGGGATGGTTGTACCTGGACCCTCCGACGATCAAATTAGTCGAGGTATTTGGCAAAGTAGCGGTCTATTGGATAATAATTGGCTTACCTGAGTCGTCTGAGAGAGGGGTTTATATAGTGGCAGCCGTGAGCTGGCGGGCGTGAGATTCACGCCGGCCGTTACGCCCCTGGCGTTACGCCTGCATGAAAGGCGGGATCTCCTATTAATGACGAGATATGCTCATTAATGGGGAAACACGGTGGCGTGGAACACGGGATCGTGGGCGGCGGATATCTCGCATTTGACGAGATTCGCGGAGCCGTGGCGGAGACGTCTGAGATCTGTGCTGAGGGTCGGTCGATGAGACCGAGGAAACTAAGCTCGGCGGGAGGCTCGGAGACGAGCGGGAGGCCGAGCAGGCTTGGTTCATGTGATAGCCCAGAGACGAGCTAGGAGGGCTGAAGGAACTCAGCGTGCGGTGGGGCTCGGAGGCGAGCCAATGGTTGTTTGTAAAGCAGGCACAGGAGTGGTCGAGAAGGCCACTGAAGGTCGGGAACATTCTCGGGTCGAAGGCCGGAGCATGCTTCCAATGCACCGTTCCTGCTCATTTCCTGTAAGCCTTGGGACACGTCATCTATCACGTGTCGTGATATGGGGAGTGCTCAATACCGAGCATCATCAGTTGGGGTCGAGGTTAGGGGCTCAGGGGGTTGGGATTGGGGTCGAGGTCAGGGGGTTGGGAGCCGCCGTCGATGATGAAGGTTGTGATAAAGGAGGTGATGGCGAAGGAGATGATGAAGAAGATGGTGATGATGAAAGGTGGTGATGAAAAAGATGATGACGATGGAGATGGTTAAGAAGATGGTGGTGGTTGTAGGCGGCGGGGTCGGAGTTGGTGGTGGGGTCGTTGTCGGAGATGATGGAGGAGGAGGATGAGGGTTAGAGTTTTGTTCTTTATTTTTATTTTTTGAAACTAGGATTAGGGTTAGAATAGGGGTATTTTAGGGTTTTTAAAAAAAATTTGTTGATGCGGCAACTTAAATGACGTGGCAGTGACGTGGCACGGACGGTGCTGACATGATACCGTTAAGTTTGGTAGTTTCTTGATAGTTTTAAAGGTATTGGTAGTTTTGTGATTTTGGCCCAAACCCGCTGGCAGTTTTTGGTAAATAAGCTTTTAATTTTTTTAGGATCGTCAATAATAGTTTATCAGAACTTCCATAATAGAGAGGTACCAATCTTTAGAGATATTCCTCAAATCATGGATTTCATTTTATATCTTCTTAAGAATTTCATTTTATATCTTCTTAAGAATTCCATTGTATCCTTCATCTACCACCAATTTAGATTGGTCCTATCCGGCAAATATGCTGTAGTAGAGATCAAAATGCTCCACTAAAGATGGTAGTAGTTGGACGTTCTGGCTTTGTTTCCTTAAAATGATAATAGACGAAGGAAACAATTAAGTAAAAATCAAATTTACATATTTAAAGGTTTGCTTATGACCGTGATATGATTATATTTAATAATTTTTATTATTCATTTGTATGAAAGTTAATTTTAGAGTTAATTAAATAGTAAACATTACTCTTAAATTCATCTCTCACTACAAGCTAGAGTTACTTTCATGTATATGCACATATATTGAAAGCTTGTGCTTTCATAGCAGGCAAATTTGAGTTCATGGATTTCATAAGATAAATAAATTATGGTTTGTGGCTGTAAAACCTTTCCGTACCTGTATAGAATTGCATATCTTGTTTTGGTGGAGTAGTATGCAAAACAAACCATGTATTTTCAATTTGCATTCATCCTTTCTCCTTTGGAATTATAGCACACAGCCCATTTCCACCTCAACGGCTGTTATATTATTTAGTTATTTTTTTTTTGAATACTTTCCATATTAGATGAGTATGAAAGGATTATACTCGTAAAAAAATGTTGCAGGATATCCAGTTTATCACTCCTTATATGATGATTTTGTATGGATGCAAAAATTTGGCGACCCATTGTTTCAGAGGCATGTAGCAGGTAGTCTTTCTTTATTGAATGCATCATGTACCACATTTAATCCTTTTTAATGACCATGAAATGATATTATTTTCCGCCCCAAGGCCCTTAGTCCCACATCCTTATTATAGCTGCTTCTCACACACCCGAGCATACATTGTTTCCTGATTAAAGATGCACTAACTTTAATTATTGCTATTTTTCATATAGCGGCAAGCATTTGGGGATTAGTTGCATTGAAGCTTGCTGATGAGGAGTTCTTGCCTTTTGACTATATCAATTATGCTTCTGCGCTTCAGGTATTTTTTAAATAAATAAATATACAGACATGTCCATGTATAACCATGAAGCCTCCTTTATCCTCCCCGCAAAAAAGAAAAAAGTTGGAAACCCTTCATAGACCAGTGCACAAAGGAAGCCATTCTTTGGTTTCGACATTAAGTAGATTTTACTCCAGCATATGAATAATTAGTTTTACAGTAAGTGGTGTCTGGAACTTTTTTCCCTAAGCAAGGCTTCTTAAGAAGTTAATACAATGCCTCTTCCATATAAACAGGAAAGCACGAAAATATTAGAAGGCGAGGTGTTGGAAATGCCTGTAAGTTTCAGTCCCTTGTATAAGTCTATCATAGAGCTCAAGAATGCAGCCACCAAAATTGAGAACCAGAAAAAGGTATGAACTTGGACAATGAATTGGAGAAAGGATCCAATTAAAGTTAGAGAGCCTTCAAGTTGTTTCTTCAGCTTATTGTACTAGTCTTGAGTTTATAGGCATTAGAAAGGAGAACTTGGACACTGAATTGGAGAAAGGATCCAATTAAAGTTAGAGAGCTGAACGATCGGCTGATGATGGCGGAGCGTGCATTTACTGATCCCGAGGGCCTCTTTGAAAGACCATGGTACAAGCATCTGGTAGGTTGTGCTCATTTATAGACTGATAGAGAATAGAACTGCTTGCAGTATTTGTTGCGAAAGATTGATTTGCGACATGTTTATTAAAAGAATAACTATGGAGCTGCAAAATGCAGCAAATGTTGAAACCAAATCGAATATGACAAATGCTGTCTGCCCATTGAAAAATAATAAAGCATGTTTTAGAACATCGCAAATGCATTTCTGATTCCAAAATTGCGCACAAAAGTTGCAAGCATACAACAGATGGATTTGGAATATATTTTATGTGATACATGCTGTGCAACAAATGCACCTGTTCTATTGTGGAAAAAAAATTAGACTCCACATGTTTTGCAACGAGTTTATTAGCTTTCTGATTGAATCGTGCAATACTTGACAGATCTACGGACCATCACAACACAATGATTATGGATCGAAATCATTTCCAGGTATAGATGATGCAGTTGAGAAAGCAAAGAGTTTGAACACTTCAGAATCATGGAAATTTGTACAGCATGAAGTGTGGAGAGCTGCCAGGGTCGTATTCCAGGCATCCCTAGTGCTCAATGGTAGTCTCACATGAAGTATTTTACGTCGACTAAATTATTTCAAGATATATGTACAGTTTCATCAATTTATAAATCATGTTAACTTCCTGGGGAATTTTACACAACCCATTTTCCACATCTGAACTGAATAAAAAAATTCGAAGTTTTTATATTTCCCCATCCTCGTTCTCTGTCATGAGTTAAGTCTTGAAAACCCTGGGTATTGTTTGCTAAATAACAACAAGAGAAAATTTAAAGTAGTTTGATCCTGGCAGTTGTGTAGATACAGGAATTTTGGCCACTTGGTATATAGAAATCTTCTTTCTCCTGTAAGGAGCTGGAGCCTTGTGTCGCTTGTAAGGAGCTTTCATGGGCAAGCTATTTCTGTTTTCCGCTTGCACAGATGTTTTCTTTTTCCAATTCAAAATAACAACCGTTGGCTTTAAAGTTCATATCAACAATGAAGAGGGCCGATGACAGTAATGGCAATGAGAGTCATCAACAAGATGAATCATGGAGGTTAGAAATGATGGTGACATTGAGTTATTGATAGCAGCAATGGCGAGGTCATGGATGCCAAGTGCCTTTAGAAGCAGGAGGGAGGTTCTCTTTGAAATTGGTGCCCCCTTTGAAAATTTTGAATGCTTAGGGTACATACCTTCTCCTTATTCTATGATTTTTGTTTTTGTTTTTGTTAAGCATCAAATTAACCAAAGCATTTAAGTACACTAGTTCTGCAGTACAATATTGTGTTTGCCCCAAGTAACCCTGTAACACTGTGATAAAGTCTTTTGTTGTGGAAAGAGATGTCTGGAGTTCAATTCGGCTTGCATTAAGATTTGATCTATTATTCAGACAAGAAAGATATTGTTCCCTAGATGCACTGTGCCAACGAACAATTTCCATCGGCAGTATGAACACTGCCAATGCCAACGGAAGTTGAATTGTCGGCAGGCAACATGAACAATGTTGATTCCGTCCAAGAAAGATATAATCTTGATAAAATATTGAATAACTTTTTTTAACATTTTGTCTGGATAGAACATTTAGGAGAGATTATTTATCCATCAGGAATGTTCTTCATAAGTTGCTCTAACCGAACACCGTCTTTACATTCTCCCTCTTCAGCGCACATGATCCATATCTGTGCTTCCCTCTCTCTCTTCTAGATTTATGTCCCATTCAACTCAGTAACGCCTTTTAGCCATTGCCATTCCTTCAGCAGCGTCTTCCTCCACTCGACCATGATTTCACCGATGTGACCCGGTCGTCCTATGACGCGACCTGGATCGTGCCGAGATGTTACCTTCCGTTGATCTGCTGATGACGGTGATGGGTGGCTGAGATTGGATCTGGAGGCTATCGCTCCTGAAGCGTGTGGATCTCAATGGGTTTGAGGTTGTGGTTGCCCAGCTACCTGCAAGGAAGTCCCGGGGTGGTTGTACCATCGAGGACCCTCCGACGGTCAAGTTAGACTAGAAATCCGAGCAGAGTAACGGTTTAGTGGAGTAAAAATGGCTTACTTGAATCGTCTGGAAGAGGGGTTTATATAGCAGTGGCAGCAAGCAGGGCAGGCGCGAGAATCACACCGGCAGTTACGCTCCCGACGTCATGCCCGCGTGATGAGCGGGATCTTCCATTAATGACGAGACATGTTCGTTAATAGGGGATCGTGATAATGTGGGATGTGGCCGGCGGATATCTTGCGCATGACGAGATTCGCGGGATGGCGGTTGCGTCTGTGAGCGATGCCGTCGGTCGGTCGATGAGACCGAGGAAGATGACCTCGGCGGGAGAGCTTGCGGACGAGCGGAAGAGCCGAGATATCTTGGTTCTGTGTTAGCCCGGAGACGAGCTGGTAGACCGAGGAGACTAATTGTGCAGGGGCTCGGAGGTGAGCCAGCGTTTGCTTGTAGGACGGGCACGGGAGTGGTCTGGTCGGCCACTGTAGGTCCTTTCTTGTGAGCCCTAGGACACGTCATCTGCCACGTGTCATGATCTGAGAGATCACCGATATCGAGCATCATCATTAGCCCCCCACCCTCGTCCCGATCAGTTGATCGGTCGGGTCGAGAGTGGTTTGCCGGGTCATTCGAGGTGAGCTTCCTTTCGAAGATATCATCAGGCGTGTCCCCGGGTAATCCGTTGTATTTTCTGGATGATGTCAGCGAATCAGGAAGAGATCTCTGCATTAAAGAGGGTGCGCCGGATCGCGCGTACTTTTGCTGAAGCGACAGACTACGTGCCGGGCGCTGGTTGGATGACGCGACGGGTCGCAGACCTCTGGCGTCTGATGGGATCCGGCCAAGGTGCGTGCGACAGGTGGAGCGACCGCGGACGTCGAATGCGAAGAGTTGTTTTGGCGGGAGTCGACTGTCGCCGTGGGATGAGGACGCCGGTGGCTATAAATAGAGGTGGGGTCTAATTCAGGGCCCATCTCTGTACATATTTTTCTCGTTCTTGATCTTGTAAGCTTGGCGCTCTCTTCTTAGGTCGGATTTCTGCATTTTCGAGGACCTCTCCATCAGGTTAGATGTCTTCCTTTGAGTAGTCTATAGATGTCGTCAGGGTAGATTCTAGGGATCCCTCCGCCGAGTCGGAGCCTTCCCGGGGAGTTAGGGTCAGATCTTCTTCCCGGGGCCATGCGTCAGGGGCGGATCCCCGAGCGGAGGGGCCGGATGCTCTTGGTGTGCCATCCTTGATGAGGTACGAGAGCGAGCTTGCCACCGCTCGGGTTTGTTTCCATATCCCGTCCGGCTACACTCTATGTTTGGCCGAGGAAGGAGAGAGGACGGAGCAGGTACGGGGTAAAGAGATTGCCTTGTATCTGGAATCCTTTTGGGCCGGAATGCGCCTGCCCTTCTCTTCCGAGGTTGTCAGGACGCTAAATTACTTTGGGCTAGCCCCGGACCAGCTAGTGCCGAACTCATGGAGGATTCTCCTTGGATTCTTGGTCCGCTTGAAGTTGCAGATGATTCCTTTTGGTTTGTCCATCCTCGCCTCCTCTCTAGTTTACAAAGGCCACCCCGGCACCCACGCGGGTGACCCGAGGTGGGTTTATTTCTCCTTTAGGAAACGACCGGGGAGTACACCCGGGTCGGGTGTCGTCGCCCTGCCTTCTTCCATCCTCGATTGGAAGAAGAAGTTTTTCTTCGTTGGGCTGCCTGAAAGGTGAGGACTGGCCTGTGTCCATCCAGTGGTCTAGGGATATGTGCCGGCGGGGAAGCCCGTCCAACGACCCTGACGCTGTGAGAGTGGCAGAGTGGGAGCCCATTCCCCGGGCTGACGTGCTGCTTTCTGAGCGGGCCCTTAGCTGGGCCGGGCTCAGCCCCACCCAGTTCGCCGGTAAGTTAGGAGCTCATAGGCGTTCTGTTAGGCTTGCGTTTATTTTCATTTTTGCTTGTGTTGCTAACTTCATTGTACCTTGCCTTGTGCAGAACCCATGGACCTGAGCTACCTTCGAGCGGCCATGCGCAAGCCGAAGAAGGGGTCGAAGGCTGGAGGGGCCAACTCTTCTCATCGACGTCGATCCCGGCTCCCATAACAGCCGTCCTGCCCTAAGGCTCGAGCGCGGATCGCGCCCCGGAGCCCAGCAAGGCGCCGAGCCGAAAGCGGGTTCGGGGGCAGGAGGCCCCGGCTTCGGAGGTAGAGACCAGCCCTCCGTCGTCCGCCCTCAAGAGGTTCCCCCGCGCAGTCCCGCGGACACCGGCCTCCCCGATCTTGGTGGACGAGGGGGAGCTCCTCTTTGAGGTGCCCTCGGGGCTCTCCGTCGCTGACAGCTTGCTGTCCGACATGGAGAGGTCGGCCGGGGGCAAGGTCCCTGGGGGTATCCTGAAGGCACAAATGGCGTCCATCGCCCAAGAGGTCATGCAGGTTAGTGCTCGTACCTCACTGATTCTTCACTCAGCGTCTCATCATTCGCGAGATTTGGTGCTCCTTTTTCTTTCTGACCCCCTTCTGATTTCTTCAGGTCCTCCAACACGTCGCTCTCGTAGTCCGGATGGAGGAGGAGGAGATAACCCCGGCGATGCGAGCCGCGGGCGAGCTCTCCTCGCTGGGGAAGAGCTCGAAGCGGGAGCTGGAGGCGGCGATAGCGAGGATCGCTACCCTTGAGGGCGAGGTGGCGGCTGCGAAGCAGGAGGTCGCCAGGTTCCGTGAGGCCGTCCAGGCCGCCGAGGCCAAGCATCAGGACTCCAAGGTGCTCGTCGGCACCATGAAGAAGTCAGCGAGCGCCCATCGGAAGGAGTTGGAGGCTGCGGTAGAGGCGGCGAAGCGAGCCGACCTCAGAGCGGCGAAGGCGGTGGAGAACTTCCAAAAGTCGGAACAGTTCTACACCGTCCTAGTCTCGGCCACCACTGCCATCTGGCACGAGGCCCTTGACGCCGTCAAGGCTCGGATGCCAGAGTTCGCTAACGAAGAGCTCCGAGCCGAATATCCCCGAGGGGATGATGAGTAGGAGGACGGCCCCGGGGAGATACCCGACGAGGGCGACGCCGAGGCTCCTATGGTGGGCGCTGGGCTTCCCGAGGTTGCGCCCGGCCCTGAGGCCTGAAGCCCCTTGTCTTCATTTTTTCTTCTTCTTTTTGTTGCGTCGGGTATTTTGTAGGCCTTTGGGCATTTTTGTAAAGCTGGGGAGCCCACAGTACCCTTGTAAAAGCTTTAACTTTGTGAATAAGGATTTTTGTTTTTGCAGTAGTGTTTGTGCTCGTATTTTCCTTTGTCGGTAAGCACTCGTATTTACGCAACACTGTCTTCGTTTTATGTCGGTTCTTTGTCTAGCGATCACACATCGAGTTGAATCTGTTCGTTTTCCGAGTGTGCAAAGACCGGTGCGATGATAGTATCTCCATGGCCCCGAAGTCGAGGTGGAGATTGCTTAGACGTAGAACCGGATGCCTCTTGGTGAGGTCATGTTCCTTAGCGTGGGAAGGTTGGAGAGGCATGCTGATGATCGACCGAGCATGGTAGCTGCCTGGCGCCTTTAGGCGAGGGATTCGATCCCTGGAGTTTTAAGGTATTGAATTTCCACCGGGAGGGTTACTGCCCGGTGCCTCTTGGCGAGGGCTTTGATCCCTGGTTTGGTAGGGAGCTACCAGCCAGGGATAACCGAGCAAGGGCGGTCCCGGTTGCCTCTTGGCGAGGGTTTTGATCCCTGGTTTGTTGGGGTAGGAGCTACCAGCCATGGATAACCGAGCAAAAGCGGGCCCGGTTGCCTCTTTTCAAGGGCTTTTCATCCTTAGCGCGGGAGGAGCCGTAAGTGGCCTACTAAGGATGGCCGAGCGCGGTTATTGCCCGGTGCCTCTTGGCGAGGGCTTTTTGTCCTTAAGGATGGCCGAGCAGGGTTGCTGCCCGGTACCTCTTGGCGAGAGCTTTGATCCCTGGCGTTGTGGGGGTAGGGAAGCTACCAGCCAAGGATAGCTGAGCAGGGTAGCTGCAGGGCTGCCTCTTGGCGAGGGCTTCGATCCCTGGCGTTGTGGGGGTAGGGAAGCTACCAGCCAAGGATAGCTGAGCAGGGTAGCTGCAGGGCTGCCTCTTGGCGAGGGCTTCGATCCCTGACGTTGTGGGGGTAGGGAAGCTACCAGCCAGGGATAACCGAGCAGGGTAGCTGCAAGGCCTCCTCTTGGCGAGGGCTTCGATCCCTGGCGTTGTGGGGTAGGGAAGCTACCATCCAGGGATAGCCGAGTAGGGTAGCTGCAGGGCTGCCTTTTGGTGAGGGCTTCGATCCTTGGCGCTGGAGGGGCCGTGGGAGGCCTGCCAAGGATGAACCAAGCAGTGAAGCTGCTCGGTTGCCTCTTAGTGAGGGCTTAGATCCCTGGCGTTGTGGGGTAGGCGAGCTACCGGTCAGGGATAGCCGAGCAGGGCAGCTGCAGGGCTGTCTCTTGGCGAGGGCTTAGATCCCTGGCGTTGTGGGGTAGGCGAACCAGCCGGCCAGGGACAGCCGAGCAGGGTAGCTGCTGGGCTGCCTCTTCGTGAGGGCTTCTATCCTTGGCACTGGAGGGGCCGTGGGAGACCTGCCAAGGATGAACCAAGCAGTGAAGCTGCTCGGTTGCCTCTTAGTGAGGGCTTAGATCCCTGGCGTTGTGGGGTAGGCGAGCTACCGGCCAGGGATAGCCGAGCAGGGTAGCTGCTGGGCTGCCTCTTCGTGAGGGCTTTGGGAAGATGGACAGCCGCGAGTGACACGTGCCACGAACGCGTGGAAGAGGCGAAGCGCCAGAGCCGCGTCGTTTCGATTTCGCATCGAGCGGCGCGATGTCTGCCGCGTGGCGGCACAGTTGCGGGCGACAGTTGAACTCCAGGGGCATTGTGGGCTATAAAATGGAGAGATTGTTGATGACTCCTTTCCTCACACCCAAAATGCAAGAATGGAGGACTTCCCTTTCACCATCCCGATATCATAAGCTTCGAGGACGTGTATCTCTACGATCAGTACTGCACTGATGACACGGTGCAGTTGGTGATAGACCGGATCGAGCATCATTTCGGTCGATTGCACCCCCGGCGCTCCTCCCTATTTCAGGTGTTGATGTACTCCATCTGGAGGGCGTCGTCGGGGCTCTACATCCCCTTATCCGAGCAGCTGAAAGATGAGGCCATTGGCAAGCTGAGATCTCTGAGGCGTTTCGGCCTGATCTCTGCGAGCCGGCTAAATCGCTCGGAGGCGCTTGTCCTTGAGTGCTACCACTTGAGACTCGATGCCGACGCTAGTGGAGGCCATCGAAGGGAGAGGTTAGACCCTGCGAGGGCTTGGCGGGCGGAAATATCCTCAGAGTACCACGAACAGTGCTCTCTGTACCCCATTCCCCCACTGTTGTAATATATATTTTTTTGTACGGCTGAGGAGCCTATAGTACCTCTTGAATGAATAATATTCTTTTTCTTTTCTGCAATACTTTATTGATCCTTTTATTATATAAACAAAAGATCTCAGGAAAGATGTACATTGCTCTGAAAAGAAAATACATGCTAGTAGATGTTCTTATTCGTGCAGCTTGAGCCCCCCGGATGTCTGTTGGCATCTATGCCCGGCATAGGGTACCGAGCTTCGTGGGTACCAGACGTATCCTCGACTGACACTACCATGATCTGGCTGATGGTCAGCTCGGCTGGAGGGGGACGCTGCTCCTGTTCGCGGTCAGCTTTCCGCTTGTCCCTCAGGTACGCTGCTAGGTGCCCCGAACGGATGAGCTTCTCGATGTAGTCTCGGAGCTGCTTACAACTCTCCGTGGAGTGGCCTAGCGACCTGTGGAACCCGCAGTAGGGGCCCCGGGTTCGCTTTGAGGCCATTCGTGGGATCGGGGGGAGCTTGAAGAACCCCTCGCCCTTAGCCTCTTCTAGTAGCACTGCCTGGGAGACATTGAGCGGTGTGTACTCCTGGAACTTTGGGAGATAGGGCTTTTGCCGTTCAGGTCCCCTTCTCTCTTCTCTTGCCCTCTTCTTCTGGTCGGTTTGCTTTGCCCGGGGAAGATTTGCGCTTACCTCGGATTCGAGCTGGACCTCGTGCTCGGTCCAGGCCTTTACCTTGGCCATGGTCTTAGGTTGCGCTAATGCAAAGGAGCGTAACCACTCCTTGTGCCTAAGACCAGACCTCAGTGCCGTGATGACCGTCTCGTCCTGGTGCTCGGGGGACCTCGAGAAGGGCGTTGTAGAAGCGGGTGACGTATGCTTTGAATATCTCTTTGTCTCCGCTCTTGATCGTGAAGAGGTGGTCGACGGTGCATTTTTGCCGCCTGTTCCCGACGAAGTGGCCGAGGAATTGGGTGGCCAGCTCGTCGAAAGTAGAGATCGAGCGCGGCTCGAGTCCTCGGGACCGGTCTCGCCCGGAGCGGATGAGAGTGGCCGGAAAAGCCCGACACTGGGCGATGTCGGAGTTGTCTTGGAAGCTCATCCCTACGGTGAACGCATCCAAATGGTCCTTCGGGTCAGACTTGTCGTCGAAGAGGGAGACTTTTGGGGGCTTGTTGCGAGAGGAGACATGGACAGCGAGCAGCTCCTCGGTGAATGGTTTGGTGAGCGAGTCGGTGGCATACTTAGCCGTCGCTCGAACGGTGATCCTCCCGATGCAGAACCTTGATCTTCTTCTCGAGGGCGGCGAGTCGGCCGTGGTACCCTGACGACTCGGCACATTCTGATCCCAGGCCTCTGCTGTTGGAGGCCTGTGTCTGGCCTCGGCCCCAGTTCCTCTCAATGAGGTTCCTTAGATCCCCCGGCTAGGTGGTCTTCGAGCCGCCATGGTGAGTCTCGTCCGCGCGACCACGTTGAGGGAGGGGGTGTCGGTCAGGCTCGGTAACAGGCGAGCTGACAGACATCTTCTCGGGAGGGACAGGTGCGCGAAGGATCTCGGGACGAGGCGCTCTAGCGGCGGACCTCGGCGCCGAACTGTGAGGCGCCCAGCGGGCCTCAGAACGTATTGGCCCGTGAGATCAGCGGCCATGGGAAGTAGCGACGCGGTGGTCGGCAGTGCCGACGCGGACAGAGTCTTCTCTTCCCCTGTAGGGGTCCCGGTCCCGAGGAGGGAGAGCGGCGACCTGGGGATCTTGCCCCGCCGTTTGGACACAGATGAGCGCCTTCACAAAGGATGCGAGTCGGTCTATTCGGCCGTCAAGGGCGCTAATGGCATTCGGCGGAGGAGGTTCGTCCGCGCCTCCGTTGAGGGGGAGGCGGCGGCTAGTGCTTGGATCTTCGTGATGATCGCTCGCCATTGGATTGAGATTGGAAAGTGAATTTTTGTTTTTGTGGAATCAAGGATTTCCCACAGACGGCGCCAGCGACGCGACCTGGATCGCGCCGAGATGTTACCTTCCGTTGATCTGCTGATGGCGGCGATGGGTGACTGAGATTGGATTTGGAGGCTGTCGCTCCTGAAGCGTGTGGATCTCAATGGGTTTGAGGTTGTATTTGCCGTGCTACCTGCAAGGAAGTCCCGGGGTGGTTGTACCACCGAGGACCCTCCGACGGTCAAGTTAGACTAGAAATCCGAGCAGAGTAACGACTTAGTGGAGTAAAAATGGCTTACTTGAACCGTCTGGAAGAGGGGTTTATATAGCGGTGGCAGCAGGCAGGGCAGGCGCGAGAATCACGCCGGCAGTTACGCTCCCGACATCATGTCCGCGTGATAAGCGGGATCTCCCATTAATGGCGAGACAGGCTCGTTAATGGGGGATCGTGATGGCGTGGAACGTGGGATGTGGCCGGTGGATATCTCGCGCATGGCGAGATTCGCGGGATGGCGGTTGCGTCTGTGAGCGGTGCCGTTGGTCGGTCGATGAGACCGAGGAAGATGACCTCGACGGGAGAGCTCACGGACGAGCGGGAGAGCCGAGGTATCTTGGTTCTGTGGTAGCCTGGAGACGAGCTGGTAGGCCGAGGAGACCAATTGTGCAGGGGCTCGGAGATGAGCCAGCGTTTGCTTGTAGGACGGGCACGGGAGTGGTCTGGTCGGCCATTGTAGATCCTTTCTTGTGAGCCCTGGGACACGCCATCTTCCACGTGTCATGATCTGGGAGATCACCGATATCGAGCATCATCACCCTAGGATAACTTGGCCAAACTATGCCTTGCACTTCTCCACGTCCGGTCCTCTGTTGCCATCAATGCGACCTCTATTGCCTTCTCCCTGATTAGCCCCAATCTCCCTCTCCTCGGCTTGCCAACGTAGCTTACGGATTTATGCACATCAAACGTGCACGAACTGCAGATGACATATCCCATGCATTATTGCTCATGGACGAACCGTTGGCAGTATGCTTTAATAAATTTTTGGAAAAAAAAAAGTTTATTCGAACAAGGTTTATCATAAAAACAATGGTATTGGTGACAAAACATCAACTAGGCAACATTTCACGACAGTAATTTGCCTAGGGCTTAACAAATACATCATGACCATGCTTTGTCGATGGATTGCAGGTATTCTCCATGGAACCCGTCGGGAATACATTTTATTAATTTTCCTTCCGGAATAAGATTTTTTATTTTGAGGGAAAACCGGATGAAATGGTTTGAAATGCGATTTAACAAGAAAGCCAAAAAAGAAAATATAAGAAAGAATGCAGCCAATATATCAAGAAAACTTTGCTACATGATAATTCCTGGCCGCCCTAAATTCATCGCCTAGTTCATGTGTTTATTATTATAATAATAATAATCATCATTATTATACAAAATGCAGGCCACAATACATGCTAGTTCACTTCGGTGCTCTCAATGGATGCAATGCTCTCCTCTTATCTCTATAAAATGCCACCTCCTCCATCTCTGTTCAATCAATACACTTTCTTCCCCACAATGGAGAGCTTCAATCACTTTGCCCTCTTCTATCCTCTTCTCCTCTTCTCCCTCCTCTTCTCCAACTCAGTTGGCGCAGAGTTGAAGATCTACATTGTTCACGTCGAACCACCAAAATCCACCTTCATAGATATCGAATCATGGTACAACTCTTTTCTTCCGACGGCGCCCAAAACGAGCTCGTCGGAAAGGAGCAATACACGTATGATTCACACGTACAATCATGTCCTGAGCGGTTTTGCTGCCAGGTTGACGGAAGACGAGGTTACTGAAATGTCAAAAAAGTACGGCTTCATAAAAGCTTACCCTAGTCGCCGCTACTCTCTCCAAACCACCCACACGCCGAGCTTCTTAGGCCTGAACGTCCCAATGGGATTTTGGAACACATCCAATTCAGGCAAAGGCGTCATCATCGGAGTCTTAGACACCGGCATAACCCCTGGCCATCCTTCTTTCAGCGGCGAGGGAATGCCGCCCCCGCCTTCAAAATGGAAAGGGAGATGTGATCTCAACGCCTCCTCTTGCAACAATAAGTTGATTGGGGCGAGAGCATTTATTAGCAGCAATAAATCGGAGACACCAATTGATGCGTTCGGACATGGGACCCACACCTCAAGCACAGCGGCCGGAGCATTCGTGTCTGATGCTCAAGTCCTTGGACAGGCTCGAGGCGTAGCGAGCGGCATGGCTCCTATGGCTCACGTCGCCATGTATAGGGTTTGTACGGAGGGGGGCTGCCAAGATGTCGATATACTAGCAGGGATGGATGCTGCCATCTCTGACGGAGTCGACGTGCTCTCTATTTCTCTTGGAGGGGAATCCCTACCGTTTCATGAAGACGTCATTGCAATTGGTAGCTTTCGAGCTATACAGAAGGGAGTGTTTGTAAGCTGTGCGGCTGCGAATGGAGGACCAGAAGCCAGCTCACTCTCTAATGAGGCACCATGGATTCTGACAGTAGCCGCAAGCACAACCGATAGGAGCATCCAGGCAACGGTCACGCTTGGAAACCGGGTTGAATTACAAGGACAATCTCTCTTTCAACCAAAAGACTATGTTCCTACCTTATTTCCGTTAGTTTATGCGGGTGCCAGCGGAAAGCCCGATGCTGCCTTCTGTGGTAATGGCTCCTTGGACGGCCTCGACGTCAAGGGCAAAGTGGTGTTGTGTGAGGTTGGTGGCCAAGTTTTCAGACTTCAAAAGGGATCGGTTGTGAGCAGTGCGGGTGGAGTCGGAATGGTTCTCATGAATCAACAGCCTGAAGGATTTGTTACCCGAGCCGATATCCATGTTCTTCCGGCTTCACATATATCTTATTCCGATGGATTGAAAGTCAAAGAGTACCTCAACCTGTCAACAAACCCGACCGTTAAGTTTACTTTCAAGGGGACGGTGTTCGGAACAACTTCTCCCGTAATCTCATACTTTTCATCGAGGGGACCAAGCTTGGCGAGCCCCGGAATTCTTAAACCGGACATTACTGGTCCTGGTGTCGACATACTTGCCGCATGGCCAACCCCAGCTACCCCAGACTCAACTGGCATCAACTTTCTTATAATCTCTGGAACGTCTATGTCCACCCCTCATCTCGCCGGGATCGCTGCACTATTGAAGAACGAACATCCTGACTGGTCTCCTGCCGCAATTAAGTCTGCAATAATGACAACAGCCGAAGTGATCGACCGAGAAGGAAATCCCATCTTCGACGAACAGCACCAACCTGCCAACCTCTTCGCTATGGGAGCTGGTCATGTCAATCCAGGCAAGGCCTCCGATCCGGGATTGGTTTATGACCTTGATCCCAACGACTATATCCCTTACCTTTGCGGCCTGGGCTATAATAGCACACAAGTTAATATGATCGTCGGTCAGCCTATCGATTGTGCAACCGTGAAGAATATCACTGAAGGACAGCTAAACTATCCGTCGATCACAGTGTTGTTCTCTTCAGGTACCACTTCAGTCACCTTGGAACGAACGGCGAAAAACGTTGGGGAGGAAAATTCGGCATACTGGGCGGAGATCGATGCACCGGCCGGTGTATCGGTAAGCATAGAACCGAAAATGTTGCAGTTCTCGAAGACGAACGAAGAGATGAAATTTACGGTGGCATTCAGCAGGAACCAGACCGGCGGGAATGGAAGTGTATCTCAAGGATATTTGAAGTGGGTTTCCAAGAGTCGCACCGTGAGGAGCCCCATCTCCGTCACCTTTAACTAAGAAGGACACGATGAAGCCGATGCATCTCAGACCAAACTCCAAGGGGTTTTATGTTCTTGATTCATGTTAGTTGTGCTTTTTTTTCCATCTATGGTAAGATTAATAAACTGGTCTTTAGACATGTTAGGAAGGAAACCTTGGAACATCATTAAGTTGATTAATGCTGAAAAAACCTGTCAAGATTAGCGAATCGAATGGCTTGCTCATGTATTCTCTTTGGAAGACTATATGGTTCATGGTTCAAATATTTAGTAGGATTTCTCTCTCAAATGCTTATTTACTTAATTTTATTGGGGAGATGTTTTCTTGTTCAGAGATATAAATAAAGCCATTTCCTTATTCTGTGAGAAATCTACGGTTAGCAACATGTTTTTTCAAAAATTAACTAATGCAGCTTTAATATTTTGCGGGCTGAGGTGTATGAAAATCGTGATATCTTCAAAATTTTCCGTTCTTTTAAATTTTCAATATTTTGCATTTTATAGCAAACGAAAAGCGTAAATTTCTTTAACAATTTTATGTTTTACTTCAATTTCAACTTTTACATGACACGAAAATCAAAAAATTTTAGAAATCTCAATTTCCTGTTTTATTCGGGTTTTCAATATCAATAATTTGTTTGCTATGTCACACAAATATCGCTAGCTTTTTAAAAATATCAAAATTTATGTTTTTTTTGTTTTCGATATTGTGCTTAGTACACCAAAATCACTAAATTTTATGTTTTTGATATTTTTCTTCAGTTTCACGCCTCACTTCCCAAAATACGGAATACGAGGGGTGACTAGGCCAATCATGCTCTTACGGTCAGGGAATAATCCTGCTGTAGTCACATTTCGGCTTCTAGCATTACATGATAGTCAATAAACAGTATTAGAGTAAAGCAAATTCACAGTTCACAATTTTATTACATTGAAATAAAAGAGTTTGAAATACATTTATTTTGCATAAGGAAAAAATAACCAACGAAATACAACGTGGTTAAAGCAAAATAACTGGCGCTGATGTTACGGTCTAGACCTCCGTGAGCTCGAATGGCAGGTCCTGTTTCTGAGCTGGGTCCACTTCATTCTCTGAGCATGCACACTCAGATCGTCAGGACGACACATACAGCAATAAATATATATGATGGGTATAAGGCTATCAAACATGGAATATGCAACATAATGCAGAAAATGAGTATAATGAACATCATTTGCATATGAACAGTGTGATATAAGTATCATGTCAGTAAACCAGGATATGTGTATGTCACTACTTATCAGTCACTAAGTCAATGAAATCAATGGGTGGAAAGGATGCTCGTGTTTAACAAAGGTCTCGTGCATGCCTAAGACTACGGTCCACTGTTGTCCGGGACATAACCCTGCAGCCGTGCCGATAGGCCCACGACCTAATGTGTGTGTGTGTGTGTCTCTCTCTCTCTCTCTCTCTCTCTCTATATATATATATATATATATATATATATATATATATAGAGAGAGAGAGAGAGAGAGAGAGAGAGAGACATGGAGAAAAGGGGCCATAGTAGGGGATTTCCTCCTATGGCGTTGAAAAAAATACAACCTCCATCATTTTTTCCGACGATCGACATCCAGCATCATCATTGTTATCATCTAAGATATGCATACACCAAATTTCTTATGACTCCACCACCTTTTCACCGTTGAATTAGCAATCTAAAAAGTTATATTGTCGTTAAACCATTAATTTTGTACCAACTATATCAACGGTGAAAAAATGGTATAATCGCATGAAATTTGGTATATCCACATCTTAGATGATAAAGATAGCCGTGATATATACCGATCGTCGAAAAAAATGGAGGGTGCATTTTTCCGACGCCATAGGAGGAAATTCCCTTCTATCACACATTTCCTCCATTAACCTCATATATATATCACTAATAGCGAATGACCATCCTCTAACTCACTGTACCTCGTTAAATACGAGTTCAATTCCACCTTGATTTTCCCATTCCCCGGGTTATAGCATGTATTCAGGTATTAGACAAGTTGTGAACAAATACATATCACTTTCACTTTCAATCACGTTTCCACTTATCAATATCACTTTCGTATTTGCCACAACCCAATCACTAACACTTATATATCGACAATGCAAAACAGTCGTTAGGTCTCAATGTAAATAATTGTTAGTTATATGTATGCCCTAGAGGCCATTACTGTACATGTGATGTATATTGTAGTGGATGCTTGTACATATATAGGGAGGATTTTCTTGTACGACATGATAGTATGCTATCTGGTTGCTCTTTATCTTTACTTGTACACTTATTGTCTTTCTATTACATGTTGATAAAGCCCTTAGGATGAGTACTTGACTACCAGGATTATGATGTAGATCATACTAGTGTGGCAGAGGTAGTCGGTAAGTACATCCTTCGAATGTTTCTAGTCGTGGGAGTATCGAGACAGAGCATCGATACTCCAGAGTAGACTAGCGTATGCGCTTCTTGACCCATATGATGGGCGATGGATGATCCCACATCCATTGGTGTTTGACATCAGAGAAGGTATACGGGTGCTCAGTAGAGACTGGGTACACCGAGCGGACTCGCCGAGAACTCCTAGATGGTATTATACCTATCGTCAGATAGCAGTTCTCTGGTGACACCGGTACAGATTAGTCTGTCGACCCGAGATCGTCATAGAGTCTTGCGTGATTCCCACTGTGCTTTGATTTCCACCATACCATGTTCAAGAGATCGTGCAAAAAGATGGTTTTTGGGTACAGTCCCGAATTACATGGAGACAATGAGCGATAAGAGGGGATTCGTCTCTCCCGGTTGTAACAACTCCATTTTTAATGTACAAAGAATTGATTTAAATTCAATATGTACTTGGAGTATTTATTGCGGCAGATATCTCTTTAAGTATTTATTTCAGTCCATAATTATAAGAAAGAGCTTGTAGCTCATTGGTAATACCTTGCACTGCTGAACCAAGCCACCAGAGTTCAAATCTCATGCCTCACATTATTTTTGTATTTATTTTGTTTTAAATTCTTTTGGAAGTCAACAGTCAAAACGCCATAACTCACAAAATTTGTACTGAACGTAAAAAAGTAAAAATACCAAAACCTCCCTCTGGAAAATCCCCGACCCCGAGTCGGCCGGCGAACCGGCCGACTTGGTCCGGCGCACCCGGCCGGACTCGGCCGGACGACCGAGTTGTCAACACGAAAAAGTTGCATCTAGACTTGGTCAACCCTTCTGCACACTCTAAATGCCTGGATCGGTTACCAAATGCCCAATAAATCCTTTTTACTCCAAAGTTTAATGATTTTTAATGATTTTTATATATTTTTATATTTTTTTTTATTAAAAACCCTAACCCTAGCCTAACCCTATATAAACCCACCATACCCTCTACCCTCTCACCCTAAATCTCTAAGTCCACTCTCTCAAAATTTCAAGAGAACTTGGTACGTTAGAAAACGAGCGAAAGGCGAAGCGCTGACGAAATCAACGGCGAAATCCCGGTGATCGTGCTAGGACCTCTCAACGACGTTTCGACGCACCGGCAAACCCTCTACCTCCCTCTCACTCTCTAGCGTTGTCCAAACCCGTAAGTTCCCCCTTTTCTACCTTTCTTTTCTTTCATAAAAATACGACTTTACAAACCCGACGGAAATCGGAACAAACCGATTTCCGATTCGGTTTTCTATAAAATCTCACTTATCACCAATTCCATAATGCTTAAACATGTTCATGTTAACTACTAATCACTTAACAATTAATTTGGACAAGTTTTCACACATGAAATGATAGCTTTTGCAATATATCGTGTTCTTTCACTTAAATACCACCATATTTAGTTTATCACATTTAACCTCTTAACATTGCTATACCTTAACGTAGATCACGAGGTAATGACCTACCTCTTCACACGCTCATATGCAATCATAACACGCTACCTTGAAAACTTAGAATACGATAAAACAAGATTTTACATCAAAATACCATTTTCTTTATAAAACCTTTTCTAAAAGTTTTAGGTTGATACATTCTTAAAACAATATCTTTTAATAGGAAATACGATAAGTTGTGGACATCGATCGTTTATCTAAAACTGACTTTGTGGTGCCTAGGCAAGTGTGTCTAAGACGAGTGATTACTTAATTAGGGCCACTACTTGTAGTGGAGAGCCTCCCACTCACCTGTCACTTACCTGGCCACAATTGGCGGTGAAGAGACGATTTGAGCCTTCTAATGACTTGTCGTTTAGACCATTTAGAAATAGGCTAGTTGGCTTAGGAAACCCTAGAATCTAAAATACGGAAATTTACACCTTTTACAAATAAATACCTTATCTTTATAAATCCGTTTTCTAAATGATTAGTATTTATTAAATCTTTGCAAAGCGCCACTACAACCCACCTTTGGGGAACTCGTTAGGGATAGTACGGTTTATCGTGCACCCTCGGGCTTAGTAGTGAGAGATTCAGACCTCCGCAAGGAGCATTCGGTCTCGAAAGATTTAAAATACGACATTTAAGAAAAATGAGATTTTTGGAAAATAAAATATTTATTAAAAATTATTCTTGTATAAATATATGTAAATTTATCATTTAAACACCTATTTTATTATAAAATAAAATTTCCACTTATTCCTAAAAATTACAAGATTAAATGTTACATTAAAATACCATGAATTTCAAATAAATCAATATTACAAATTAATACCTTTATTTATATAATTAGGATATTTTCACTAGAAATAACACAAAATAAAATCACACTCATTATAACTATAAAGACGAATAATAAATACTTGAGGTGTATCTTGAAAACTATACAAAAGTATTTTTACATAAAACCCTCTCAAGTTTTATAAATTACAATAATGACCCTAACAATTATAGAACTTCGACTTACATTTCTTTTAGTCTGACTCGGATTTGAGTCTGATTATTTCTGACTTAAATATGATTCAAGTCAATCTATATTCTTTAATATTCCAATTCAATATGAACACATGAATCCCAGAATCCAGTTAACAATCTATGCAACTTGATTGAATCAAACCATGGATATATATCCATTATCCCGTTATTCTATTTACCTGATTATGCAGTTACAATCTGTTTACTGATATCATGGTTTTGGTCAGTCGTCCAACTTATATAACAATACAATCAAAACACTACGGGGTTTAAAGGGTAGATTGGTACGGAAGGTGTTAAAGGTGGCACGAGGCGGTAAGATTAAGACACCTAACATGAATCCAATTGCCGTTGTTCCGGGTTGTATAACGGAGCCTTGTACTTCCATTTGCCCTGGTCTCTAGCATACCGAGACCCCTCTCGTATACACTGGCATCCTTCCATACCAAGCTACAAACAACAGCGTGAACACAATACTCTACAATATTATTCTTTAGAAGATATCTCTTTTTCTGTCTTTTCTAATTCTTCCTTATCTTTAGGACTTACCGAGCGACCTGTTCGCTGACGACATTCTGTTTCTTTTTTCTTTGAATGTCGTCAGGTGTTTTGGACCCGTCAAAGATCGAGCCCACCGGTGAAGACTTGGAGCAGTTTCACGAAGACCCCAAGATCTAGACATTGTACTTTATTCTATTCAGTATTTTCATTTCCTGTTATGCCATTGTTTAGGCATCGCTTTTCATTCCAGTTGTATTTACTTTTCATGCATTGTACAAAAAATGTTATTAATAAAGTTGCTGTTATTTCTATATCTCTTGTCTCTTGTGATTTATTTTATATTGTTTAGATACGCTCAGCGTATTTACTTCACAGTAAATACGTAGCGGACCTCGTCGCATCCCTTTCGCCGTACACTGGGAAGCGGGGCGTGACAGGTTTTGTTGGTGGCCCATGCAGGTCAGAGCTGTATGAATCCCTACCATGCAGTTCTGGTATGCGTGAACAACCTAAGCAATATAACACAAGAATCAGCAACTAAAACATTCTTTACAATTCATGTTTCTTGAATCCTACAAATTTCTATTCCTTGAATTTTATCATTTCATGTATTTGAATCTGTCCTAACCCAAATTTTTCTTCAAGGTTATGGATTCCCGGAACAACACCAGCACCAACGTCAACAACACACCTCCAGCACTACCTCTCGCACCAGCTGTTCCTGCACCACCCACCGAGCAAACAGTGCTACTTGAGGCGATTCGCAGCCTTCTTGAGGGACAGCAACAACTCCTGAACCGTCCTGAGATCGACGCACCAGGGGTAAAGCAATTCAGGGCTTTGCACCCCAAGCAGTTCTCTGGTAAAGGAAGCCCTCTTGAAGCTGAAGAATGGGAACAAAGTATCGAAGATGATCTGGCAGCAGCTCAAGTGCCAGACATCGCTTGGGTCCGTGTAGCAAAGCTACAGCTCACGGATAATGCTTGCAACTGGTGGAAGGCGGAAGAAAGCCGTCTGGTACAGCCTATTGAATGGAAGACTTTTCGCGAGAAGTTCGAGGCGAAATACTTTCCTGTGACTGCCAAGTTTTCCATGGAGCAGCAGTTCATTCATCCGCAACAGGGTTCAATGTGGGACAAATCAGTAGATGAATACGACGCTGAATTCACCATATTAAGCCGGTAAGATATGTCATAATAGTTCAATTTTTAAATATCACATACTACACAGCTAACACAATCTTTAAACAGATTCGCGGCACACTTGATACCGACGGACGAGATCAGAGCCCGTCGCTTTCAACAAGGACTGGACACGAAGATTCAGGCTGCTCTAACCACGGGAAAATTTTTGACTTATGAGGATGCTCTGGAAGCTGCCCGCAGTTATGAGGCAGTGATAAAAGCAAGGGGCAGACCTCAGTCTGCAGGAGTCAAACACCCTGCCAACCAGATGGCAGGTGGAGCCTCGTCCAGGCCACCTTTCGTGCTAAGGCGACCCGGAGTACCAACCCATCATCCTAGCCCAGCCTTTTGCACCTACTGCAAGAGAACTGAACATATGATGAAGGACTGCCGTCGAGCCAACCGCCTTTGCTTAGTTTGCGGCTCAGCTACTCACGATATTGGGTCTTGTCCCCAAAGACAGAACCCAGTTGCTGCACCCAGGCCAGCAATTACTTATCCACAGCGACCAGCTCTTCAGGCACCTGCTCCAAGACCTGCACTCCCTGCACCACCCAGAGGACCACAAGCTGCACCACCTCCTCGTCAGTTCCATCAAGCTCAAAGGAACGTTCCGAGGAATGCTCCTCAGGCCAGGAGGAATGTACTAAGACGCCAGGCTTTCACGATGTCCGTGGAAGAAGCTGAGGCCACTGGCCAAGTCATCACTGGTAAACCTTTCTTTTCAAACTTTGCTTTTCTATTCTACTACTTAGCTGCATATTTTCTATACCTAAAACATATCCCACATAGCTTAGGTACAATCTTAGTATCCTCAATCCCTGCACTTGCACTGTTTGATACTGGAGCATCACACTGCTTTATGTCGCAACGGTTTGTTCGAACCCACGCGATTCCAGTCTCACCGCTTGTATCCAGTTGGAATGTCAGTTCAGGAAATGGCATTCTAAAGGAAACTATGGGATACAGCTTGTGTCCAGTCGTCGTCTGCAGTCGAGAGTTTTATGCTGACTTCAAAGTACTGGACATACCGAACTTCGATGTGGTTCTAGGAATGGATTGGCTTGGAACTTTTTATGCTACCATAGACTGTCATCAAAGGAGGGTAGTATTCGAGATCCCAGACCATCCGGTCTTCTATTTCAAAAGCGGAGACCGTACACTGGAGCCAAGTACCTACAAAGCGAAGCTAAGAGAAGCAGTAGTTGCAGCAGCTCAAGCGGAGGAAGAATCAAGACCAGATGTGGTTCGAGAGTTCGACGATGTATTTTCTGACGATATATCAGGTTTGCCTCCCGATCGAGCTCTTGAATTCAGTATTGATTTAGTACCAGGAGCACAACCGGTGATCAAAGCACCCTATCGTTTAAGTCCGGAAGGTTTGAAGGAAGTCCGAACACAGTTGGATGAATTACTGGCGAAACGATGGATTCGTCCCAGCACTTCAAGTTGGGGATCACCTGTACTACTTGTGAAGAAGAAGGAAGGTTCATACAGAATGTGCATCGATTATAGAGCCTTGAACGAAGTCACTATAAAGAACAAGTATCCACTCCCGCGCATCGATGATCTATTCGATCAGCTAAGTGGATCTTGTGTTTTCTCTAAATTAGATCTTCGTTCAGGTTATTATCAAGTGAAGGTCAAGGAAGCTGATATTCACAAAACAGCTTTCAGAACTCGCTATGGACATTACGAATTTCTAGTGATACCATTTGGAGTGACCAACACACCCGCAATATTCATGAACCTTATGAATCAAGTTTTCCGGGAGTATCTAGACAGGTTTGTTGTCATCTTCATCGACGACATCCTGGTATATTCTAAGAGTTGGAAAGAACATGCAGAACATCTACGAATTGTCCTGGAAACTCTTCGTCAACATCAGCTTTATGCCAAGTACAGCAAGTGCGAGTTTTGGATAAATCAAGTTGGTTTTCTTGGACATATCGTATCAGGAGAAGGAATCTCTGTGGATCCAGCGAAAGTTTCGGTAGTTAGCGAATGGCCTACACCAAAGTCAGTGAAGGATATTCAAAGTTTTTTGGGTTTAGCTGGATATTACAGAAGGTTTATTGAAGGCTTTTCGAAGATAGCAACGCCCCTGACCAAGCTCACACGTAAAGATGAAGAATTTGTGTGGTCAGAAGCATGCGAACAAGCTTTCGTAGAACTCAAGTCAAGGTTGACATCAGCACCTATTCTCGTCATACCGGATCAATCTGGAGGATTCGAAGTGCATTGCGATACATCCGGTAAGGGACTAGGATGTGTTCTACATCAGCATGGTAAGGTTGTGGCTTATGCTTCAAGACAGCTGAAGATTCATGAGCGCAATTATCCGACGCATGATCTGGAGTTGGCAGCTGTCATCTTTGCTCTCAAGATTTGGCGTCATTATCTACTTGGTGAATGAGTGAACATCTACACAGATCATAAGAGCCTAAAGTACGTGTTTACTTAGAAGGAGTTGAATATGCGACAGAGAAGATGGTTAGAACTCATGGCAGACTTCGACATCAACTTGCAATATCACCCAGGGAAGGTGAATGTAGTACCTGATGCTCTTAGTCGCCAACCATTAGCAATGAATCTCACCGCTCAGTGGAAGCTTCAATAAGACTTGCATCAGATGGAGATTGAAGTAATCATACCAGGTAATGCTTCAAGTTTGATGAATTTGCAAGTTCAATCAACCATTGTCAATCAGATCAAAGCAGCTCAAGAAAGTGATGCTAAGTTGCAAAAGATCAGAGAACAAGTGGAGAATGGACTCAGAACGGACTTCATCATCCATGAAGACGGATCTTTGAGATACGGCAGCAGATTGTGTGTACCAAAAGGTCCTGTTCGGGAAGAGTTAATGAAAGAAGCTCACAGCTCTCCCTATTCAGTACACCTTGGAGGTACCAAAATGTACAAAGATCTACGTCAGAATTATTGGTGGCATGGAATGAAGCGTGAAGTAGCCAGAAGCGTCGCAAAATGCTTAGTGTGTCAGCAAGTAAAGGATGAACATCACAGGACTGCTGGATTACTTCAACCGTTACCAATCCCAGAATGGAAGTGGCAACACATCACGATGGATTTTATGACTGCTCTTCCTCGCAGCACAAAGGGTAACGATGCGGTATGGGTTATCGTGGATCGACTAACAAAGTCGGCTCACTTCATCCCATTTCGAGTTGGCCAATCCACTGAGACACTAGCGAAGAAGTACATGGAGGAAATTGTGAGACTTCATGGAGTACCGGTCTGCATTGTCTCCGATCGTGACACCAGCTTCCGATCTCAATTTTGGCAGAGTCTGCAAGCAAGCTTGGGAACAAGTCTGAACTTCAACACGGCTTATCATCTACAAACAGATGATCAGTTGGAACGAACTATTCAGATCTTGGAGGATATGCTCAGAGCATGTATGCTAGACTTCAAAGGATCGTGGGAAGATCGCCTACATCTTGTGGAGTTTTCGTACAACAACAGCTACTAAGCAAGCATAGGAATGGCACCTTTTGCAGCATTGTATGGAAGGAAGTGTCGATCGCCATTAAGTTGGGACGACATCAGAGATAGGGAACTTCTTGGAACGGAGATGATAGTAGCGACTGTTGATGTGGTCCGTACTATCAGGGAAAGGATGCGCATAGCCCAAGATCGACAGAAGCACTGGGCTGATGCAAAGAGGCGACATTTGGAGTTCCAGCCAGGAAATCACGTATTCTTGAAAATATCTCCGAACCGCGGAGTGATCCGTTTTGGAAGATAGGGTAAGCTAAGTCCGAGATATATTGGACCGTTCGACATACTCGAACGAGTCGGTGAAGTGACATACCGTTTAGCGCTTCCACCTTCATTGGAAGGAGTGCATAATGTGTTCCATATATCCCAACTCAGAAAGTATGTGAGTGACCCCAGACATGTTCTCGATCATTCCGAGCTCACTATACAGCCCGATTTGTCTTGTGAGCAATAACCCATGGAGATCCTGGACAGGAAGGTGAAGACACTTCGGAACAAGGAAGTTAACTTGGTTCGAGTGATGTGGAGGAAAAACATTCCAGGAGAGTCCACTTAGGAAAGGGAGGATGAAATGCGTACTAGATATCCACACCTCTTTGTAAACTAGTTCTCAAATAAAAGTTGTAAATTTCGAGGACGAAATTTTTGTAAGGAGGGTAGACTGTAACAACTCCATTTTTAATGTACAAAGAATTGATTTAAATTCAATGTGTACTTGGAGTATTTATTGCGTCTGATATCTCTTTAAGTATTTATTTCACTCCATAATTACAAGAAGAAGCTTGTAGCTCATTGGTAATACCTTGCACTGCTGAACCAAGCCACCAGAGTTCAAATCACATACCCCACATTATTTTTGTATTTATTTTGTTTTAAATTCTTTTGGAAGTCAACAGTCAAAACGCCATAACTCACAAAATTTGTACTGAACGTAAAAAAGTAAAAATACCAAAACCTCGCTCTGGAAAATCCCCGGCCCCCGACACCCCGACTCGGCCCGACTCGGTCTAGTCGGCCGGCGAACCGGCCGACTCGGTCCGGCGCTGCTGGCCGGACTCGGCCGGACGGCCGGGTCGTCAACAATGGAAAAGTTGCATCTAGACTTGGTCAACCCTCTTGCACACTCTAAATGCCTGGATCGGTTACTAAATGCCCAATAAATCTCTTTTACTCCAAGGTTTAATGATTTTTAATGATTTTCATATTTTTTTTTATTAAAACCCTAACCCTATATAAACCCCCCATACCCTCTACCCTCTCACCCTAAATCTCTAAGTTCACTCTCTCAAAATTTCAAGAGAACTTGGTATGTTAGAAAACGAGCGAAAGGCGAAGCGCTGACGAAGTCGACGGCGAAATCCCGGTGATCGTGCTAGGACCTCTCAACGACGTTTCGACGCACCGGCAAATCCTCTACCTCCCTCTCACTCTCTAGCGTTGTCCAAACCTGTAAGTCCCCCCTTTTCTACCTTACTTTTCTTTCATAAAAATACGACTTTACAAACCCGACGGAAATCGGAACAAACCGATTTCCGATTCGGCTTAAATATCTTCATGTTGACTACTAATCACTTAACAATTAATTTGGATAAGTTTTCACACATGAAATGATAGCTTTTGCAATATATCGTATTCTTTCACTTAAATACCACCATGTTTAGTTTATAACATTTAACCTCTTAACATTTCTATACCTTAACGTAGATCACGAGGTAATGACCTACTTCCTCACACACTAATATGCAATCATACCACGCTACCTTGAAAACTTAGAATACGAGAAAACAAGATTTTACATTAAAATACCATTTTCTTTATAAAACCTTTTCTAAAAGTTTTAGGTTGATACATTCTTAAAACAATATCTTTTAATAGGAAATACGATAAGTTGTGGACATCGATCGTTTATCTAAAGCCGACTTTGTGGTGTCTAGGCAAGTGTGTCTAAGGCGAGTGGTTAATTAATTAGGGCCACTACTTGTAGTGGAGAGCTTCCCACTCACCTGTCACTTACCTGGCCACAATTGGCGGTGAAGAGGCGATTTGAGCCTTCTAATGACTTGTCGTTTAAACCATTTAGAAATAAGCTAGTTGGCTTAGGAAATCCTAGAATCTAAAATACGGAAATTTACACCTTTTATAAATAAATACCTCATCTTTATAAAACCGTTTTCTAAATGATTAGTATTTATTAAATCTTTGCAAAGCGCCACTACAACTCACCTTTGGGGAACTCGTTAGGGATGGTACGGTTTATCGTGCACCCTCGGGCTTAGTAGTGCGAGATTCAGACCTCCGCAAGGAGCATTTGGTCTCGAAAGGTTTAAAATACGACATTTAAGAAAAATGAGATTTTTGGAAAGTAAAATATTTATTAAAAATTATTCTTGTATAAACATATGTATATTTATCATTTAAACACCTATTTTATTATAAGATAAAGTTTCCACCTATTCCTAAAAATTACAAGATTAAATGTTACATTAAAATACCATGAATTTCAAATAAATCAATATTACAGATTAATACCTTTATTTATGTAATTAGGATATTTTCACTAGAAATAATACAAAATAAAATCACACTCATTATAACTATAAAGAAGAAGAATAAATACTTGAGGTGTATCTTGAAAACTATACAAAAGTATTTTTACATAAAACCCCCTTAAGTTTTATAAATTACAATAATGACCCTAATAATTATAGAACTTCGACTTACATTTCTTTTAGTCTGACTCGGGTTTGAGTCTGATTATTTCTGACTTGAATATGATTCAAGTCAATCTATATTCTTTAATATTCCAACTCAATATGAACACATGAATCCCAGAATCCAGTTAACAATCTATACAACTTGACTGAATCAAACCATGGATATACATCCATTATCCCGTTATTCCATTTACCTGATTATGCAGTTACAATCTGTTTACTGATATCATGGTTTTGGTCAGTCATCCAACTTATACAACAATACAATCAAAACACTACGGGGTTTAAGGGGTAGATTGGTACGGAAGGTGTTAAAGGTGGCACGAGGCGGTAAGATTAAGACACCTAACATGAATCCAATTGCCGTTGTTCCATGTTGTATAACGGAGCCTTGTACTTCCATTTGCCCTGGTCTCTAGCATACTGAGACCCCTCTCGTATACACTGGCATCCTTCCATACCAAGCTACAAACAACAGCGTGGACACAATACCCTACAATATTATTCTTCAGAAGATACCTCTTTTTCTATCTTTTCTAATTCTTCCTTATCTTTGGGACTTACCGAGCGACCTGTTCGCTGATGAAATTCTGTTTCTTTCTTCTTTGAATGTCGTCAGGTGTTTTGGACCCGTCAAAGATCGAGCCCACCGGTGAAGACTTGGAGCAGTTTCACGAAGACCCCAAGCTCTAGACATTGTACCTTGTTCTATTCAGTATTTTCATTTCCTGTTATGCCATTGTTTAGGCATCGTTTTTCATTCCAATTGTATTTACTTTTCATGCATTGTACAAAAGAATGTTATTAATAAAATTGTTGTTATTTCTATATCTCTTGTCTCTTGTGATTTATTTTATATTGTTTAGATACGCTCAGCATATTTACTTCAAAATAAATACATAGCAGACCTCGTCGCATCCCCTACGCCGTACACTGGGAAGCGGGGCGTGACACCGGTATTGAGGGTTGAAGTTGCGCTATGCTCGATTGGCCATAACAGGAAATCCCTGACCAGGGCTGCTAAGATTTACTGGTAAGTGTTATCTGTAGTTTCTCGAACCATTGTGGACTTTGTATCGACATGACTTATCAGGCTATTGGGGTCTGACGTTATACCATCCTCAGGCTGCGATATGCGACATATCTGACGAAGAGACCGGACTGTACTGTAGTGTTACTAATTGGATTCGCAGGAGTATGAGCAAGCTTGCTTGTTGATCTTCTGATCGCTCAATACCCGGGTGGCCGTTACGTTTAGCAGACCGCTTGCGGTTTGTGGGTGTTTGATATGATCATCACCTACTGCCGGCGTATTGACGAATCTTTAGAGTCCTACACAGAGATTTTCTGGTTCATGCGAAACGAAGTAGGAGCACGTATGCGATATGTGCAGGACCGAGATTAATGTGTGTATGTGATACCGCATTCTATTCTCGTGATATGTTATATCGGTCGGTTATATGTGATATAGCCGGGTTATCGGATCAAGTGTTGATTCGATAAATTGATACATTTGATATTCGTCGGTTGTATGTGATATAGCCGGATTATTAAATCAAGTGTTGATTTAATAATTTAATTTTTAATTATATATGTGATATATTAATTTACATTAACTAATATTAGCTCACTTAAACATTTCTTTTTCTCACCAGTATGCATATAGTATATATGTGATATATATTAATGTACATTATTTTGTGTCATGCTTGATGCCACATGCTACATGGGTGTATGAGACTCACACCATGCTTGATATAATGAATGGTTTTATTTATTTAAAGTTAATCAAAATTAATAGTAATTAGTCACATGGTTGAAGCTTGTAGAACCATCGACCAAGTCCACTAATTTTGTTTTACTTGTAGATATTTATTAACTTAACCATTATTGTTAGGCATAGTTTAATCTCTACATGAGTTAATGTATGACACTAACTCACCCATGGTTGCTATTTTCACATCATGAGTTTTCATTCTCATCTCCACTTCATCTTCTTCTTCCTCATGAAAAAGCTTACTAGCTTTTCAAATGGTGAAGAAATAATGTGAGAAAAATTAATCTAAAGTGAGCCCAATTCCTACTTCATCATTCTCTACTATGTTAGCCATTTAGTTTAGAATGTTTGCTTCACTAATCCACCATTAGTGAAGAGGTAGAATAAGCTTGAGTTTTCTCGACGTACATCTTCGGCCTTGAAGACTTCGATCAAGCTTGTTCATTTCTTCATGTGAACTCTTACTAGAGTTCGGCTGTTCACTATTTGGAGCAAAGGGACTACTACACGAAGATTTAGAAGTGAAGGACCGGTCTACAAAGATTGTATTCCTCATTCACTTAGATGTAAAGTTGTTTGCATTGCTAGTTCGTCTAAATCTCTAGTTAAGATTCTAAGGTTAGGGTTCTTTAGTACGGCAATTTTTTGAAATTTCCATGGACGATACCTCCCGAAACCTTGCTGTCGTGCTAGGTAACCTTACAATAATCACGGTGCAGTAGATATAAAGCAAGCACAAAA
The DNA here is from genome assembly GCA_030015575.1 of Agapanthus africanus. Taxonomy (NCBI): domain Eukaryota; kingdom Viridiplantae; phylum Streptophyta; class Magnoliopsida; order Asparagales; family Amaryllidaceae; genus Agapanthus; species Agapanthus africanus. The sequence continues at coordinate 312,889,905 of CM057351.1, read as the reverse complement.
ATAGGCAGAAATGCACTGAACAGATATTCACTATATTATGACAACCAACACCATATAACTTGCAAAATTTACCATAAATCGCATGTATAAAATCGACCAAAATAATATAAAAGGCATACGAAGTAATCTTGATTATCTAAGCAATAAAATTAATCTCATGTCAATAGCATTTCAGGTTAGGGACTTATCATCATTCTAAATTAGCGATCAATTGCTGGAATTCCAGTTTCAGAACTGGAAGTCTAACTTCATGCGCGTTTTACCAATGATTATGTTCAGATTCATATGTTTCCCCAGTTGAATAAAATCTAGTTCTATGTGTTAGGTATCCAACTCATCAAACGGATTATCAATAGCCTTTCTGTACTAGAAGTTACGTCCTGTTTAATGTGACGGTGTAAGAAATGTCACTGCAGAAACTGCAGAACACATCGACCTTCTAAATTACAAACTAAATATCGAACGACTGTGAAACTGAACGAGACCAGATTCATGTGTTAGCTAACTAAATTATATACGCGACTATATGGGGATCCATGCATTTTCAGTTTAAAGCAGGTATATACAGGTATTTAAATTCTGGTATCCTCGTGGAATGCTTCCCGGACTGCAGTCCAGTGCCGCATTCCCAGCCAATTCTCGTTACAGTAATCTACTAATATCGAAAAATAAACTATGGATGGTCCTAGATTATTGAGTCGGCTTCTATATGAGCCATAGAACATCACATTCCAAACTGTATTGAATTTGCAATGATTTTAACGAGGTAACATGCGCAATAAAATTCAGATTTAGTGTCGCCTTGAGGGGGCGACTTTACATGATTATAGACACGATACTTTTAACTCAAAACCTTACATGACATTCACTAATTAGTAAGGGACACTTTAACCAGAGTTTTCATTCATGTATCACTTCGAACTTAGATTTAAGTACGAGTATCGATCGTCGTCAGTGTTATCGAAATGATTATAACAATTAATTCATGTAAATTATAGATGATATCACTACGGTTGATAGAACCGAATTGGGTTCAATTAAATACAATCAACACAATGGTTTGCTAACAATTCCATTTTAATTTATGATTTAAATATATACACACACACACGTACGATTAAATCGTTAACTTGGTCATTTAATCTAACTTGTAAATTAGCATGAGTAGCAAGTGAAGAATTTTCACCTGCCTTTGGCGAAAGTGGCACGACAGCGACGACGGTGGCGGAAACGGCACGGGCAAAGAGAAGGACCGCAAAGAGACGAGCTGCAGGGCTAGGTTTGGGCTTGGCCAGGGCTTGGGTTAGGCTCGGGCTCTGTACTGCTGTGGTGGCGATGTCGAAGCTTGACGTTGCTGGTGATCGACGGTGGAAGGAGTTGAATTTGCAGTGGTTCCAGGGAATTCGATGACGGCATTGGGTTGCAGTGGAGGCGGTAATGGGGCAGTGGGTTCATGGCATGGAGCTTGGAGATGGTGTACAGGGGATAAGAGGGAGGATCTTGGTTGTTTAGAGGAACATGTCGGCATCGAGGAGGAGAGTTCGACGGAGGAGAAAGCTTCGGTGGAGGTGAATATGGGTCGACGGTGGGTTCGTGGTGGCGGTGCACTCAAGTTGAAGGAGGAGGATGAGAGACAGAAGGCGCTCAAGAGATGAAAAGAGCGAGGGAGAGATCGTGAGAGGGAGTGGTCATGGGTTTAGAGAAGTTAGGCGAGGGGACCATAAGGATCGTTAGCGAGGGAAGAAGGTCGTCGTAGCCATTGAAGGCATGAGTCTCTCGACGAGGACGCGAGGGGGAGCCGTTGGAGGGAGGGGATTGCGGGGAGTTCGTTGGCGACGGGACGCGGGTCTCATGGAGGTGGGCATGGTTGTCGCGGGCGCAAGGAGAGAAGGGGAAAACGTCAGAAAAAAGAGCGGGAAAGAAGGAAGTGAGGAAGAAAAAGACGTGGGTGAGCGGGCCGGGCTGGGTCAGCCGGGTCGGGTCAGGTTTAGAATTAGGTTAGGTTAGGTTTAGATTAGGAATAATATAATAAAAAATATAATAAAAATGGAAAAAAATCTGGAAAAAATACGGAATATATATATATATATATATATATATATATATATATATATATATATATACGGAAACTGGGGATTTACATCATACCCTCCTTACAAAAAATTCGTCCTCGAAATTAAAGAACGAAAACAAAGGAAAAACAACACTACTCAAACAGGTGCGGAAAACATGAACGGATGTCCTCCTCGCATTCCCAGGTAGACTCTCCTGGGGAACGACCACCCCAAGAAACTCGAACAAAAGAATAACCTTGTACTTTAGCACTTTTTCCCAACGATCGAGAATGGTGGTAGGCTGCTCCTCGTAAGATAGATCAGTGCCCAACATTAACTCAGAATGGTCCAAGATATAGCTATCATCCCGAACATAGCGTCCTAACTGAGAAACATGGAAAGTATTGTGCACACCAGCCAGCGATGGAGGCAAGGCAAGTCGATAAGACACCTCTCCTACTTGTTCTAGCACCTCAAAAGGTCCAATGAATCGGAGACTGAGTTTCCCCCGACTACCAAATCTGACCACTCCCCGAGTGAGTGATATCTTCAGAAACACGTGGTCACCAATACCAAACTACAACGACCTTCTGTCGGCATCTGCCTAACTCTTCTGTCGGTCCTGAGCCGCCTTGATCCCTTACCTAATCGTCTGAACTTTGCTCACTGTCTGCACTATAAGCTTAGGGCCCAACAACCTTCGTACACCCATGTCGTCCCAACATTCAGGGGACAGAAACTTCTGTCCATATAGAGTCTCGAACGGTGCCATCTGGATGCTAGCCTGGTAGCTGTTGTTATACGAAAACTCCACCAAATGGAGGTGATCCTCCAATGAGCCCTGAAAGTCAAGCATGCATGCCCTCAGCATATCCTTGAGCGTCTGGATAGTACGCTCGGATTGCCCGTCCGTCTGCGGATGATAGGCCATGCTGAACTTGAGACGTGTGCCCAAAATCTCCTGCGGGCTCTTTCAGAAATGGGAAATGAATCTGGTGTCTCGATTAGACACGATACTAACGGGCATCTAGTGAAGTCTCATAATCTCCTGCATATATTTCTCCGCGAGCGACTCCGTCGATTGTCTGACTCGGAAGAGTATGAATTGCTCTGCCTTCGTAAGACGATCAACAATCACCCAGACAACATTGTTTCCCCTTGGGCTTCGAAGTAGTGCCGTCACGAAATCCATGGTGATGTGCTCCCATTTCCACTCTGGCAATGGCAGCTGTTGCAAAAACCCATCGATTCTCTGATGCTTGGCTTTCACATGTTGGCATACCAGACACTTGGAGACAAAGCGAGCAATCTCTCTCTTCATCCCGTTCCACCAGAAGTGCTATCTCAGGTCTCTGTACATCTTGGTGCCACCTGGGTGCACCGAGTAAGAGGAACTGTGTGCCTCAGCTAGAACTTTATCTCGAATAACCCCCCTTTGGAACACACAGCCGGCTACAAAATCACAGAGAACCATCTTCATGAACCTGCAAATCCGTCCTCAACCCAGCCTCAACTAACCCTCTGAACTTCTGCAACTTGTAAGTCTATGTCGCACACCCCGCGAGTTTGCGGGAAGACGGAATATATCAAAAACGATTTTTCTCCATCAAAAGATCATGTTTGGCTTTGCAACATAGACTTTATCCAATTTAGGATCTTGATTAAACCTTAACTAGCAAAACTGATCTACAAGAAGGCTTTAACTACTCGGATAGAGGGTTATATCTTCATGTCAAGTCATTCGAGTCTTCTCTTTGTTCTTTGCTCCTTGGATCAAGCTTCTACTTTGATCTTCTTTCCTTGGCTCCTAGGATGCTCCAAACGAACTCGGTTGTCGGTCTCCTTTGCGTCGTAGAAGATCCACCCGAGGGCCTATGGTCAAGATCCAACCTCAAGTGAGGTAACTTAGTGATTTAATTTGCTAAAGAAGACTACTAAGTAGATGTAGAGAAGATGTATGGATTAATTTGTCTCAAAACTCAATGGATCACAACATATGTGAAGGTTTGAGCTTGAGAGAGGAGGAGATGAGACCTAGAAGAGAGAACGAGCAAATGATAATGAACTAGAGAATGAGATGAGAGAATGGCTAAGTCTCATGATAATAATTCAAACATGGATTATTTTAGTCTCAAATAATCAACCGTGCTTGAATAGGACTACAAATGAATAAACAAATAACAAAACCATGCTTTCAACCCATTCCTCAAGTGTCTCCTAATATCCACCTCATTAATCCTTTAGCAAAAAAGGATAAATCAATAATGAGGTGTCTCCTTCTAGAAGCTCATTCCTGTAAAATTACAAGAATGCCCTCACCGTATATACATACCCATATTCGTATTTCAAAAAATACAAATACAAAAAGACAAGTATAATCTAAAAGTATCATACTAGTATCCAGTTTAAACCAAAGTCCACTAGTATTATCCGTTCGAACATCATCCGTGTAGCCAGTACACGTATGTGATCGAAACCCTGCCGTAAAATCATACGGGCTTTACATCGTCTCTCCTGATCCAGGGAAATCCTCTATGTGGGACTCTAAAGATTCAACAGTACGCTGGCAGTGGGTTTAACTACAAGTCCGTCAGTGGCACTAGCTGTATATAACGGCAACCCAGGTACATGTCGAAAAGGAGGATGACGAGCGAACTCATCTGAACCCATGCTGAGCCTGTCCATGACAATCTCCGTGCAGTCCGGTCTATTCATCTGAGAGTATCGCATGTAAGGTCTAGGAGGGTGGAAAACGTCAGACCCTTAATAACCAGACAAGTCGTGTCGGTGTGGCTCAAGACTATCCGAAAATCTATTGGTCCGACCACCAGTAATTCTCAATCCGCCCTGGTCAGGGACTTATGGTAATGACCAACCGATTACAGCGCGATATCGACTCCCTGTACTAGGAAAGACGAATCCCCAACGGTCGCTCACTGCCTCCATGTGGCTCGGGACTGTACCCAACTAAAACCTGTTTGCACGACTCCTTTGAGCCGTGGTAGGGTAGTAATCAAAGCACAGTAGGAACTTAAACGAGACAAATGACGAACTTAGGTCGACAGAATATCTGCACTCATGTCACCAGAGAACTGCTATCTGACGCCAGGTATAATACCATCTAGTCAGTTCTCGGCGAGTCCTGTCCGGTGTACTCACACCCATTGAGCACTTGTATACAATCTTAGGTGCACTTCACCAATAGCTGTGGGACCAATTCATCGACCCTCGTCAGGGTTTAGATATGTATACACTAGTCTACTCTTGAGTAACGATGCCCAATCTCAATACTCCTACGACTAGGGATGCTTATAAGGATGCGTCTATTGACTACCCAGCTCCCATTAGTATGATCGCTATCACAACGCAGGTAGTCAGGAAAAGATCCTACGGGCTTTATTAACATGTATACAAGATATGAAATACAAAGTAAAACACATCATATGTTAATATAAAGACAAACCAAATAGCATACTATCATATCAAGCAAGATTGTCCTTTACATATATATCCCTAGCATCCTGTACAATGAAGGCCTTTAGGGCATACATATCTAACAATCCCCCACTTGCACTAAGGCCTGTAATTGGCGCAATGAGTACCCATTGTCTGCAGTAGACCCAGTAGCTGGTGTACCGCATGACCAACATCTTGAACAGTCTCTCAAACTGGATTTGAGGGATGGCCTTTGTGAATAGATCTGCCGTGTTGTCTTTTGTGTCCATTCTCCGTACCTCGATCTCTTGGCGATCCATGATCTCCCTGATCAGGTGATACCACCTCAAGATATGTCTGGATTTCTAATGGGACCGTAGTTCTTTTGCCAAATCCATGGCTGCATTGTTATCGCAATATAAAGGAATTGGATTAGCAATGGATGGAATCTCTTGAAGTTCAGTAACAAACTTCCTGATCTAGACTGTCTCTTTTGCGGCATCGCTCGCAGCGATATACTCAGCCTCCATCGTCGAGTCTGCTACGGTATCCTGTTTGGAGCTTTTCCAACATACCGCCCCTCCGTTGAGGGTAAACACATAACCCGAGACAAATTTAGAGTCATCCTTGTCACTTTGGAAGCCAGAGTCGGTAAAACCCTCGATCTGGAGGTCTCTATTACCGTATACCAGGAACATCTCTTTAGTCCTTCTCAGGTACTTAAGAATGTTCTTAACTGCTATCCAATGTTTCTCACCTGGGTCAGACTGATACCTGCTTACCACACTAAGTGTGTAAGCTATATATGGTTTGGTACATAACATTGTATACATTATTGACCCTATCACCGAAGCGTAGGGTACTATGCTCATCCGAGCCCTCTCCTCGTCAGTCTTGGGAGACATGTCTTTGGAGAGGGTGATTCCGTGACAAGTGGGCAAATTTTCGCGCTTAGAATCTTCCATACTAAAGCTCTTTAGTACGGTGTCAATGTACCTCGATTGTGAAAGTCCCAACATTCTTTTAGATCTATCACGATAGATCTTAATCCCCAGAATGTATGAGACATCACCCGGTCTTTCATAAAGAAGCTCCGTGACAAGAACAGCTTGGCCGATTGTAGCATAGGAACGTCATTTCCTATCAGGAGAAAATCATCAACGTATAAAACGAGGAATACCATAGTTCTCCTTACAATCTTCTTATAAATACAAGGTTCATCTACATTTTCGATAAAATCAAACTCTCTGACCGTTTCATCAAAGCAGATGTTCCAACTCCGCGATGCCTGCTTCAATCCATAAATGGATTTGAGCAACTTTCATACCTTTCCGCTGCTCCCACTGTCTATGAAGCCCTCTGGCCGATCCATGAAAACACACTCTTCTAAACTTCCATTTAGAAAGACGGTTTTAACATCCATCTGCCATATCTCATAGTCATGGAAGGCAGTAATGGTAAGTAGGATTCGAATGGATTTAAGCATAGCCACTGGTGAAAAAGTTTCGTCATAGTCCAATCCTGGTCTTTGATGAAAACCTTTAGCAACAAGTCTAGCTTTGTAGGTTTCTATCCGACCATCTACACCAATCTTCTTTTTGAAGATCCATTTGCATCCTACGGGTTTTACCCCAGTAAGAGCAAAACCCAAAGTCCAAACTTTGTTTGTGTACATGGATTCCATCTCGGTTCGCATAGCATTTAGCCATTTCACCGAGTCTTTACTCGTGATGGCTTGCTGAAAACTAGTCGGCTCATCATCGTTGATGATGCAATCTTCTCGATCTCCGTCTACGAGAAAACCGTAGTATCTCTCGGGCGGATGAGATAGCCTACTAGATCTGCGGAGTGGTGTGGGTACGTCCTGTTCCATTGAAGTCTCAGGTTCTACTAAGTTTTCAGTAATAGTCTGTGGTTTTGGAATTTCTTCCAAGTCCATCGCGCTCCCACTTATCTCTTTTCCGAGAAATTGAGTTTCCATGAAGCGGGTATGATGAGAAACAAAGATCTTTTGTTCCTTAGCGTTGATAGAAATAATACCCCATAGAATTCTTGGGGTATCCCACAAACTTATACAGTACTGAACGTGCCTCTAGTTTGTCCGGATGCACCTTTTTGACAAAGGCAGGACAACCCCATATCTTCAAATACTTAAGACAGAGTTTCTTCCCATTCCACATTTCATATGGAGTGGTAGGCACAGACTTAGTTGGAACTTTTTTTAATAGGTATGCAGCAGATTCCAGTGCATAACCCCAGAAGGATGGCGGCAACTCAGCATTACTCATCATGGAACGCACTATATCTAGTAAGGCGCGATTCTGTCTTTCTGATATATCGTTGTGTTGTAGTGTGTATGGAGGAGTAAGCTAAGAGAGAATTCCATTCTCTTTTAGGTATTACAGGAACTCGGCACTTAATTATTCTCCACCCCTATTGGAACAGAGCATCTTGATACTTTTGCCGGTTTTCTTTTCCGCTTCATTCTTATACTCTTGAAATTTCTCAAAGACCTCGGATTTATTTTTCATTAAGAATACATGTCCATACCGAGAGAAATCATCTGTGAAAATAATGAAGTTGGAATAGCCACTTCATGGATGTGTAGACATTGGCCCACACATGTCGCTGTGTATGAGTCCCAGGAGCTCAATGGTTCTTTCTCCGTGTCCAGTGAACGGAGTTTTTGTCATCTTTCCTATGATACATGGTTGAAAAATTGCATATGATTGATACTCAAACGGATCTAAGTATCATTCTTTATGTAATTTAGTCAATCGTGTTTCACTGATATGACCGAGTCTACAATGCCATAGAAAAGCATGGTTTGATTCTGGAGCTTTTCTTTTTAGTATGTTTTGGATGTTGAAAACTTGATGTTGACTGAGAATGTATATTCCGTTGCTTAGTGTACCTGACCCAACCATTCATGATTTAAGTGAATGTTGATAACATTGCTTACAAGTGCAAAATTATATCCTTTATTTGATAACAAAGACACTGATATAATATTACACACCATACTGGGTACAAAAAAACAGTTATGCAATAACAAAATATGTCCACTCGCCAATCCAAGATGATATTCCCCTACTGCAACTGCGTCCACACTGGCTCTGTTGCCAACCCTGAGGGTCATATCACTTTTTCTCAAAACCCTACGGCTTCTCAGCGCCAGCAAAGAATTACAGATGTGAGATCCTGATCCGGTATCCAATACCCAGGAAGTAGAGTTTATGGAAAAGCAGTTTTCAATCACGAACACACCTGAAGCTGAAGTCACAGCCTATTTCGTGTCCTGATTCTTGGCCTTTAGGGCCCTACCGTCCTTCCTCCAATGACCCTTCTTCCGATAATAGAAGCACTCTTCCTTTGTGGCTGCCCCTGCCATCTTTTCCTTTCTCTTTCCCGTCACTTTCTGCACACCTCCCCTCGGTTTGGTAAGGCCTTCTTCTTCTTCCTCTTGGCCTTGGCCTTGGATCTAGAAGAAGAAGATCCTCTAATAAAAAGAGTGGCTGTTTCCTTGCTTTTATTTAAGGTGTCCTCTGCCATCTCAACATGTTGAGGAGCTCGGGAAGTGATACTTCCATACTGTTCATATTGAAATTTAATATGAACTGGGCATAGGTGGAGGGAAGGGACTGGAGAACCAAGTCGATGTACAACTCATTTTCCAACGTGGTTCCCAGGTCCGCGAGCTCTTTGATGAGAGAAATCATCTTCAGGACGTGATCCCCGACAGATGATCCGATAGCCAATTTCTCTTGAAATAGTTTTTTTGAGGTTTCATATCTTGCGATACGAGATTGTTTTCCCTATAATTCTTTGGTATGGAGGAAGATGGAAGTAAGGTCCATCTTTTCGTGCCGTGTCTGATGTTCATTATCCATGGAGGCCAGTACGAGGCACTTGGCTTTCGTGCAATCAAAATCCCAGGTCTTACGGACCTCAATGTCCGCGACCGAGGATTCTAGACCGGGAACAGGGAGAGCTTTTGCCGTGAGGACGTATCCAACCTTATCATATGTAATGGTCATTTGGACATTCCTCAGCCAGTCTTTATAGTTTGGCCCAGCGAGTTTATTTTTATCTAATATGAGCTTAAGTCCAGTCATGGTTGCTGCAATTAGGAGAGGAGAAAAGAAACACTCAGCATATGCACTTGCAAGTTTAGATTGGTTTTCAGTTTTTCTAAACAGGATGGCTCCCACTGTTTACTTGAATTCTTCTTCAAAACCTAAAAGAAGAATTAGTCAGGATTAATCGCACATCACAATACTTGCTCAACGTTTCAGCCAGGCTAGTGTCGGTACTTCGAGGGAGGTTTTCCAACGTTTTCGCAAAGTTCCTTAATTATATAACCTCTTTTTCCTGGAGGCGTAGCCCCGCTAAAATTGTTCTAGACACCTACATGGTATATAGTATTGATTGTTAAGTGAAATTGTTTCCCGAAAAGTAGCGGGTACTCACAGTAGGATCATGACCCAACTATCATTGTGTGATGAATATGAAGGAAGCTTACCAAAAACACCACACTCAAGAAGGTATGCAACATTAGCAAGTTTCCTTTATATTTGAAACTCTCGATGTGATTTTTGCCCCACGCGCTTATAATCTTGACGAAGGCCAAAACACCATAAGTCGCAAGTCAAGTTCTACCCGTTATTATCCAGATTAATCTAAACCCATTCGTACAAGCCCTTGACGAAGGCCAAAACAGCTGTACGTCTGTCCTAAATTAATGCATCTATCTATGCTACAGATAAGCACCTGCTAGCTACCAAATACTATATCTTGGCGAAGGTCAAAACACATAGATTGAATACTAGTATATACTTATCTGAAATGACGGAGGGCTACGAGGTTTTCTCCATCAAAAGATCATGTTTGGCTTTACAACATAAACTTTATCCACTTTAGTATCTTGATTAAAGCTTAACAAGCAAAACTGATCTACAAGAAGGCTCTAACTACTCGGATAGAGAGTTATACCTTCGTGTAAAGTCCTTCGAGTCTTCTCTTTGTTCTTTGCTCCTTGGATCAAGCTTCTACTTTGATCTCCTTTCCTTGGCTCCTAGGATGCTCCAAACGAACTCGGTTGTTGGTCTCCTTTGCGTCGTAGAAGATCCATCTGAGGGCCCATGGTCAAGCTCTAAGCTCAAGTGAGGTAACTTAGTGATCTAATTTGCTAAAGAAGACTACTAAGTAGATATAGAGAAGATCTATGGATTAATTTGTCTCAAAGCTCAATGGATCACAACACATGTGAAGTTTTGAGCTTGAGGGAGGAGGAGAGAAGACCTAGAAGAGAGAATGAGCAAATGATAATGAATTAGAGAATGAGATGAGAGAATGGCCAAGTCTCATGACAATAATTCAAGCATGGATTATTTTAGTCTCAAATAATCAACCATGCTTGAATAGGAACTACAAATGAATAAACAAATAACAAAGCTATACTTTCAACCCATTCCTCAAGTGTCTCCTAATATCCACCTCATTAATCCTTTAGTAAAAAAGGATAAATCAATAATGAGGTGTCTCCTTCTAGAAGCCCATTCTTGTAAAATTACAAGAATGCCCTCACCGTATATACATACCCGTATTTGTATTCCGAAAAATATGAATACAAAGAGACAAGTATAATCCAATAGTATAATACTAGGATTCGGTTTAAACTAACACCCACTAGTATTATCCGTTCAAACATCATCCGTGTAGCCAGTACACGTATGTGATCGAAACCTTGCCGTAAAACCATACGGCCTTTACATCATCTCGCCTGATCCAGGAAAATCCTCTGTGTGGGACTCTAAAGACTCGACAGTATGCTGGTAGTGGGTTTAACCACAAGTCCATCAGCGGCATAAGCTGTACTTAACCACACGTTCCTCAGGTGGGCGCGGTCGTCGCGGGCGCGAGGAGAGAGGGGGAAAACGTCAGAGAAAAGAGTGGGAAAGAAGGAAGTGAGGAGGAAGAAGATGTGGGTGAGCGGGTCGGGTCGGGTGAGCATGGGTCGTGTCGGGTTTAGAATTAGGTTGGGTTGGGTTTAGATTAAGAATAATATAATAAAAAATATATTAAAAATGGAAAAAAATATGGAAAAAATACGAAAAATATATATATACGGAAACTGGGGATTTATATTCAGTCTTGCAACTTTTTCGTTTGCTATTGACAGTTTTGAGAATATCAAAACTTTACATTTTCTTCCGGTTTTTATTCTTCTGGTTCTTATTCTTTCGTTTACTATATAGAGCATGAAAATTGCAATATTTTCAAATTTTCCAAAATTTTATGTTATATTTGGTTTTAATATTTTTCTTACTATAATAAACGAAAATCATAAAATTTTAGGAATTTTTTTTTGTTTTCTTTACTACAATAATATACATGGCACAAAAAAGTCCTAAAAGTTATCAAAAATCTCAAAAACATTTTCTTTCTTTCCTTTTTTGCAAATGCCCCTAAAAATCATAAAATTTCGAAAATCTCATAAATTCATTTTATATTTTTTGGTTTTCCACTCTTAGAGAAGTTCCGAATATCAAGATGATAAAAGACTATGTGAAGTAAAATAAAAAAAGGTTGTTAATAACTGCTAAGAAAATAATGGAACAAAAGACTCCAGTAGCTAAGACTTTGGATGACTTTGGCGATATACAAAAATCACAAAATTCTTAAAAATCCTAAATTTTATAAATTTCCAATATCACACGCTAGGTGAAAAATCGTCAAAAGTTCTAAATTATTAAAATATTATGTTTTCTTTGAGTTTTTACAAAAATAGTAAAATCTTCAAAAATCTCAAGAATTTTCTGATATTCTTATGCTAAGTAAGCAAAATATTGAAAAATCGAAAAAAACAGAAATTTTGAGATTTTTAAAATTTCATTATAATCATATTCTTAGCATGTAAAGTATTGAAAATTTGAAGAATTTTTTTTTATGATTCTCGTTCCACGTATTGAATAACTGAAGAGGAATTTTTTTTGAGATTTTCATGTGTTCTGAAGCAAGAAAAATATTGAAAATCAAATAAAAACAAACCTTTATGAAATTTTTGAAAATTTTATGAGTTTCGTTATATTGGAAAACACAAAAAACCTTGAGATTTTTGAAAATTACGTAATTTTAACTTGGTAGTGTGCAAAATATTGTAAATTTGAAGAAATCAAATAATTATAGGATTTTTTTAAATTTCGCGATAGTCAATACTATAGCATGGAAAATATTTAAAAACCGCAAAAAATTGAAAATTTCGAGATCTTTGAAAATTTTATGATTTTTGTGTGCAATATAACATGCAAAATATAGAAAAAAGGAACAAGAAAGAAAACTTGGAGATTTTTGAATTCTTTTAGATTTTCGTGTTTTATATCGTGCAAGTTCTTGATAAAATGAAGAAAACCAAAAATATTTAGGTTTTAAGATTTCATAATTTTTTTGTGCTATAAGCAAACAAGATATTGAAAACAGAAAATGACAGAAATTTTGATATTTTTAAAATTTTGTCATTATCATGTGCTATATAGCATGCAAATACTGAAAATTTGATAAATATAAAAAAAATTCAGTCTTTTGCACATTTCGTGATTCTCGTGTTTAGCAAGCAAAATATTGCAAAATCAAGAAGTATAGTAAATATTGAGATTTTTGCAAAATTTCATAATTTTGGTGATATTGAAAACCAAGAATGTTTGAAATTTTTGTAAATTACATAATTTAATTGTGGTCGTGTGTAAATATTGTAAATTTTAAGAAAACAAATAATTTTGGGAATTTTATATATTTCGGTATAGTCATACGCCATATAGCATGCAAAATATTGAAAATTGAAGAAAACCAAAAAATTTAAGATCTATGAAAATTTCATCACTAAATATGCATAATATTGAAGAAAAGAAAGAGATTTTTGTAAATTTTGCGATTTTCGTGTGCAATATTTTGGAAATTCTTGCAAAAATATAATGAAAACAAAAAATATTTTATTTTTGAAAATTACAAGCTTTCTTGTGTTATATAGCAAGCAAAATATTAGAAAACCAAAGAAAACAAAAATTTTGAGATTTCAAAATTTTTGTCATAATCGTGTGCGCAAAACGTTGAAAATTTGATATTTTCGTGCATTTCGTTATTATTGTATGCTAAGCAAGCAAAATATTGAAAAAGCGAAGAGCACATAAAATTTTGAGATTTTTGAAAACTTTGCAATTTTCATGCGCTATATATATAACATAAAAAATATTGAAAATTGAAAAACAAATAAATTTTTTGAGATTTTTGAAAATTTCATGATTTTCGTGTGATATACCATGATATCGAAAAAGTATATAAAATAAATGGTAAATTATCAAAAAGCCCCCGGCCCACTTGAGAGTTGTCTAAAAACCCTCTGTAATTTTCGAATTGTTGGGGGAAGAGCCTATTGTTCGAAATCTTTGTAAAAATATCTCTGGACTTTATTTCATTTAGGCATTGTATTCACTTAACTGCTTAGATACTATATGCAACTGGAATCGTTCAGATATTACATGCAACTGGTATGCACGGGATTTTGATTGGGCCCCGGGTTTTTTAACATAAAAAAAAGCCCGGGGTTTTTACACAAGTTTGAAGAGCGTCGAGGGCTTTTTGACAATTTATCCAAAAAGAAAAGATGTCAGAAAATTTTTGTGAATTTTGTGTTCAATATCATGTGTAATACCCCATTATTGAAGTATTAAATTGAATTCTTAACGCCCAAACATTTATCGACTAATTCGATAGATGTATGAAAAAAATTTATTTGACAGTTTTTATCTTTGGCCACAAGTGGTCGCACTTCGGGATCTGACCGCTACCGAGGGCCTCGGGGCGTGATATCATGTATGTTATTGGAAAAATGAAGAAAAAAAATATTTTAGTTTTGAAAATTTCATGATTTGTTTGTGTTATAGCAAATAAGATATTGGAAAACCAAATAAAATATAAATTTTAAATTGGATGTTTTCTGTAATTTTGAATGGAAAGATAGTTTCTGATATTTTTGTTATAACACACGATTAAATAGAGTAATTTTCTATAATTTTGAAAGGAAAGACAGTTTCTGCCACGGGCCGAAACTTCAGAGGAGTTTTTAGTAAATAAGCTCTAAAATAATGGTATTGGCAACAAAACAACCACTAGGAGACATTTCATTAGCAACGCCGTCTTGACAAACATATCAAGAACAAGCTATGCCAACGGATTGCAAGTATTCTCGACAGGAATAACTGCCAGAAATGTAACTTATTTCTTTTTCGATTGAATTAAGATTGAGTAGTAGCTAACTCAAGATTTCAAATGCTAACACCTTTTACTTGAAACATTGTTCGGTTTATGCACAAGTATAAACAGACAATTCTTAAAAGAGAAAAATAAGAGAATTTATAATTTGGTAAGAATAAATTCTTTTTGTTAATGACAAATGAAAAGGTTTGGAATGTGATGTAACAAAAAAGCCAAAAAAGAAAATATAAGAAAACATGCTACATGATAATTCATAGCCGTCCTAAATTCATCACCTAGCTCATGTCTTTACGTTCCACTTGCAAATAACTAAGCTACATTATCATTATCATTATCATTACCACTGCTGCTACTAATATAATTATACAAACTGTAGGCCACAATACATGCCAGTTGAAGACCTACATTATTCACGTCCAACAACCAAAATCCACCTCCCTTGAGGTCTTTGTCGATATCGAAACCATGGTACGAATCTTTTCTTCCAACGGCCAAAATGATCTCATTGGTGTTGACATTGTGGAGTTTCTTCCTCAGACGTCTGAACAAGAAAGGTTAAGATGTCTGACAAGCATCGAGCAAAAGTCCAGAGTAAAACCGGACGTCTGAAGGCAAAAGCGGCAGATGTCTGATGAAGTCGAAACCAAAATCTAGAGCGTCGGCAGACGTCTGTCCTAGGAGCGGTATACGTTTATCCAAGGAGCAAAAGTCACCTCAGAGCGTCGACAGACGTTTGAAAAAGTCATCATCAGACGTCTGCGCGCAGGTTTTCTGTGTGAACCGAATATTTACTATAATCTGTTGAATCCTAATTTAAATGGGATTAGAGTTAGGCAATAAATAGGGTCTTTCATATGGAAAAATATAAAGCTATTAAATTTTTATAGAGAGAGGGTGACAGCTAAGAGTGATTAGAGAGATTTGAAAAAAATCTATTAGGGTTTGCTCTTGGTGTATCTTGACTAAAAAATTAGTGGAAGTTTTGCAGATTCTGTTCTGCTGGGGACTAGCCATACGACGGGTGAAACTCGTTTACAAATATCGTGTCTTTCTCTGGTTTGATTATCTTGTTCTTGTATTATTTTATCTTTCGTTATATATTGCGTATTGTATGGTTGGCCGTTTAGCATAGTTCTGTATACCTTCTTCCCACTAACAAGTGCTATCAGAGCGTAGGGAACTGAAAGATTTTCGATTCTATGGTCTAAGTTTATGGTGGGTGACGACGCTTGTATCTGATCTCCATTTTCTTAGATTGTAATTTTGAACTTGTTGGTTAAAAGATCTGAACGAGAAAGTTAAGTTTGTTGCGGTGGTAAACGAAAGATGGCTGAAGATAAGATAAGAATCAAGAAATTTAATGGTCATAACTATGGTTGGTGGCGTATACAGATAGAGAACTACCTATATCAGAAATATTTGTATCTTCTGTTATTGGGCGACAGGTTTGACAATATGTCCAATAACGTATGGAATCTACTGGATAGAAAAGTCCTGCGGTTAATGACGACATTAGCAAAGTTGTATGAGAAGCCTTCGACGTCAAATAGGATATTTCTGATAAAAGAACTTTTCAACATGAAGATGACAGAAAACGGTTCAGTGACAGAGTATCTGAATGAGTTCAACAATGTGACAAGCCAACTCGAATCAATCTCAATCACATTTGAAGATGAGATTCGAGCTCTATTGTTTCTATGTTTGTTGTCGGAGAGTTGGGAAAACCTGGTTATGACAGTCAGCAGCTCGATCTCAGAGACTCTTACATTTAAATATGCGGTGGGTTGCATATTTAATGATCACGATGATCGGCCCTCATATCCATCTCATCATATTACTCCGAATGGTATCCTCCGGATATTCTCTGAGTTTCCATACAATCACCGGTAGGCAGTACTCCCTTTGCCAGGCTCATCGTCTACATCTCGATCTTCTTACTACGGGGTATCTTATCGGGTCCACCATGTACCCGCAGATGGCTCGTCCACCTCCTCGAATCAGCTACTCGAAATAGCTCAGAACCGAGAAAACTCATGGTGAACACAATTTTTCATATCAAGGGAAAACAACACTTTTTAAATATTTCAAGTTTCAAAACGTATCTTGCGGTTTCCCAAATCCACGAAATTAAAATAAAACATCATATATATATATATATATATATATATATATATTACTATAGCAATGTATGTATGTATGCATGTATGTATGATGCAATTCATAATGCGTACTAGAACAAGAATCAATGTCTAACTGTTAATAATGAATACGATACACTATATTTATCCATGGCAAATTCTATAGTGAGGTGTCATGGCAATTACCAATGGTGTATGTGTGGCATATAAATCAGTGCTCGTACAACATGAACCGTTAGTATTGGTGCAGTGTCCAATTAATACTATGTCAATGTATAACAGGTAATAGGATGCGCAATATGATAATCACGCACAATCACAACGTATATATAAGCATAAGGTTATATCACTGAATCTAGCCATCGGCGCTTAACGCCATACAGGCGATTCCCCCGTAGATATTAAATCTACTCACTAGACGATCTCAAGATAGGTGAATCCGATCACCTCTTTCCCCTTCTTAGCAGCGTCTGAAGTCCCCGCAAATGATCCTAGCATCACACAAAGCATAACAAGTGAAAATTAGCAAACTTTCTGATAACACACGGAAACAACGACAAACCAACGAAACGACTCCCACAATCTACCAAATGTTAGCTTAGCGGGCAAACGTGTGCAGCGACATCCTAAACCAAACCTACGGCTATAAAACGTACGAAACACTTAACAAAAGTCGGATAAATCCGCATCGCACTTAGTCGAAACGCAAGAATTATAGTTAAACGGCCCCAGATTTTGTCTACAGATTAAATAGGAAAAACAAAGTATATCAAATAACCTACATGACTTACAGAGAGCTACCCACAAAAAACCAAACACCCAAACTACAGAAAAACCGGCGGCGCCGGGGAAAAGGTGGTTCCCGCCAGTCGAAAAGTGGAGGTTGGGTCCGGGTTTCTAGGGTATATACAAGGCTTTAACATAATTCTACTGTATTATTAGATTTAATTATAGATTAACATAACAATAGCAGATTTAATAGAGAATCCCTGCTAAACAAAAATAAGACTTTAACACTAAACTTAAAATATTAAGGTATTTAACTGAAACTAATTAACACACAAACTTCCTTAGATCCTAAATAACAGTTTATCATCAATACCCCACCAAGATTTGGATGAAACCCTAGCCATCAAGCTCCAAGACATCACAAGAGAGCTTAAGCAAGCTTAGTGAAGGGTTTAGTTTGATGTTGGTTTAGGCTTAAGGTAAGTGGAGGAAATATTTTCAAGTGAAGAAGAAGAAGAGGAAGAAGAAATGAGAGAGAGTGAGGGTTGAGGGAATGAGGGATGAGAGGGAGTTGAGATGAGACATGGCTTTTGAGAACCATGCTCTCTCTCTCTCTATTAATTGCCTCCCATGCTTTGTCCCTGCCACATCATGCCTCCCATATTCTACTCTTTTCCTTTCTCCTATCTTTTAAAATAAAGCTTATACTTAAAATAAATATGTATACATATATATAAGATGATATATCATAATATGTTAAGGTGCTATGGCTAAAAAAGCATGGTAAACACATACATAACCCTAGATTAACATGCACATGTGTGTATAAGTACAAAAATAATAATTTAATAAAATATTAATTAATTTTAATAAAATATGTGAAAATAATTATTGGTTAAATTTTATTAAAAACCCGCATTATATGGCTTAATTAACTCTAATCACATTTTAAGGTGTTACAATCTTCCCCCTTAAAGAAGTTCGGTCCCCGAATTTAAAAATCTTACTATGCGTACCTTCGAAGAGATGAGAAAATTTCTTCCGCATCTTGCTCTCGGCTTCCCATGTGACCTCTTCTCTATTTGGGCCACGCCACAAAACCTTCACTGACGGCAAGACCTTTGACCGAAGTTTCTTCACCTGCCGATCCAATATAACTACCAACTGCTCGGTGAACAAAAGATCACGCTCCAGCTGGATGGTCTGGTGCTGAATCATATGAGAAGGGTAATGAAGGTACTTGCGAAGTATAGATACATGAAACACGGGGTGTACATCCGAAAAACTGGGTGGAAGTGCCAATCGATAGGCAATGGTACCAACTCGCTCAGGGATCTCAAAAGGACCCACAAATCCGGGACTAAATTTCCCTTTCTTCCTAAATCTCATCACACCTTTCATCGGAGAAATCCGTAGGAATACATGATCACCCACTGCGAACTCAAGTCTGTGACGACGACGGTCGGCATAATACTTCTACCTGCATTGGGCTGCTATCACCCTGGTCATCAATCACAAACTCTGAATCACTACCCTACCAAACATGCTCTAGAATCTCGGACAAACGAGCATCGTTGGGATGTGCCTCACGGATTTGATCAAGTAGAAGTGGACGGGCGTAGCCATGAGCAAGCTACCCTCCAGTGGAAGTGAACTCGAACTGTAATCTACTATCGCACAAGATCTGCCAATCTGTAGAAGACTGTCTCTGAACTGCGCTCAAATGGAACAAGCTACCTCCGGGCCTACGACTCAAAGCATCAGCTACCACATTTGCCTTGCCCAGGTGATAAGGAATTTCACAATCATAATCCTTCACAAAATCTATCCAACGGCGCTGCCTAAAGTCAGATCCCGCTGCTGGAAGATGTACTTCAAGCTCTTGTAGTCCGTAAAGATTTGACACGACTCTTCGTACAAGTACTGTCTCCAAATCTTGAGCGTAAAGACCACCGCGGTCATCTCAAGATCATGAGTGGGATAATTCTGCTCGTGCTTCTTCAATTTTCGAGAAGCATAAGCGATAACTCTATCATGCTACATCAACACACAACCGAGCCCACTCACGAAGCATCACAAAAAACAACATAGCCGCCCGATCCAGAAGGCAAAGATAGAACTGGTGCAGTCGTCAAACGAGTCTTCAACTGATGAAAACTTTGCTCACATGCCTCAGTCCAAAGAAAAGGAACTCCCTTCTGGGTCAGTCCGATCTGTGGTGCAGCGATACTCGAGAAATCCTGCACGAAACAGCAGTAATAACCGACTAAGCCCAAGAAGCTGCAGACCTCTATCACTGATACAGGTCTGGGCCAAAGATGTACAACCTCGATCTTCTTCGGGTTCACTCGGATACCGTCTCCCGTAACCACATGACCTAAGAAGTCAACACTATCAAGCCAGAAAGCACATTTCAAGAATTTAGCAAGCAGCCGGTGCTCTCTCAATGTTTGCAAAGTGATCCTCAAGTGCAGCTCATGCTCCTCTCGACTTCTGGAGTAGACCAGAATGTCATCAATAAACACAATAATTAACTGGTCGAGGAACGACCTGAAAATCCGGTTCATCAAATTCATGAACGCTGCCGGGGCATTGGTGAACCCGAACGACATCACCAAGAATTCATAATGCCCGTAGCGCGTACAAAAAGCAGTCTTCGGGATGTCATCATTCCGGACCCGCAATTGATGACCTCAAATCAATCTTGGAAATGTTAGTTGTATATATGCCCTAGAGGCCATTGTTGTATATATGATGTATATTATAGTGGATGCTTGGATATATATAGAGAGGACTTTCTTGCTCGACATGATAGTATGCTATTTGGTTTCACTTTATCTTAACATGTTGACTTGTATTGGTTTACTGTCTTGCTCTCACAGGTTGATAAAGCCCTTAGGATATATACTCGACTACTCGGATTATGATGCAGATCATACTAGTGAGGCCAGGGTAGTCAAAGAGTACATCCTATAACTGCTCCTAGCCGAGAGAGTATCGAGACAGGGCATCGATACACCAGAGTAGACTAGCGTATACGCATCTTGACCTATATGATGGGCGATGGGTGATCCCATATCTATCGGTGTTTGACATCAAAGATGGTGTACGGGTGCTCAGTGGAGACTGGGTACACTGAACGGACTCGCCGAGAACTTCTAGATGGTATTATACCTATCGTCAGATAGCAGTTCTCCGGTGACACTGGTACAGGTTAGTCTGTAGACCCGAGATCGTCATAGAGTCTTGTGTGATTCCCACTGTGCTTTGATTTCCACCTTACCACGTCTAAGAGGGCGTGCAAAACAGTGGCTTTTGGGTACAGTCCTGAATCACATGGAGGCAATGAGCGATAGGAGGGGTTTCGTCTCTCCCGGTATAGGGAGTTGATGTTGTACTGTGTTCGATTGGCTATAACTGGAAGTCCCTGGTCAGGGCTGATATGGAGTGCTACTGGTAAGAGTTATCAGTAGTTTCTCGACCTGTTATGAGCCTCACATCGACACGACTTATCGGTTACTGGGGTCTGACGTTTACCACCCCTAGACTTGATATGCGACATTCCAGACGAAGAGACCGGACTGTACGGTAGTGTTACTGATTGGATTCATAGAAGAATGTATAGACTTGCTTGTTGATCTTCTGATCGCTCAATACTTGGGTGGCTGTTACGTTTAGTTGACCGCTTGCAGCTTGTGGGTGTTTGATATGATCATCACTTACTGCCGGCGTATTGACGATTCTTTAGAGTCCTACACAGAGGTTTCTTGGCTCAGGTAAAACGGAGTAGGAGCATATATGTGATATGTGCGGGACAGAGAATAATAAGATATGAGATACCGTATTCTATTCTCGTGATATGTGATATCGGCCGGGTATATGTGATATAGCCGGGTCATCGGATCAAGTGTTGATTCGATGAATTGGTACATGTTGTATTAGTCGGTTATATGTAATATAGCCGGATTATCGGATCAAGTGTTGATTCGATAATTTAATGTACAATTATATATGTGATATATTACGTTACATTAACTAATATAAGCTCGCTTTATTGATTCTTTTTCTCACCTGATAATACATTGATGTATATGCGATATATGTTAATTGTTTTATTTTCTTTTGTTACATAATATATTATATATGTGATATATAATATTATAATATGTTAGGGTTACAAATGCAACATGGATTTTGAGTTTAAACCTAGTTAGGGTTTGGATTAGGGTTAACTATTTGGATGAGGGTTAAGGAAGCTTCATGAAGCTTTGACTTTGTCATTTTTCCTTGATATTTTGTGAAGATATTTGTTAACCCAATTCAAACTCTCAACCCATGGTTTATTCTCTACAAGGGTTAAGGATCTCATTCTTAACCCATGGTTGCAATTGTTACCACAACAATAATTCATTATTCATCACAAAAGGTTTTCTTCTTCTTCCTCCTTAAAAAAAGCTTGCTAGCTTTTTGTGTTGTGGTGATTAATAGTGAGAAATTGAAAACAAAAGAGAGTAATATTCCTACTTCATCATCCTCATCTATTCTAACCTCTTAGATTATGGTGTTCACTTCTCTAATTACTTCGTTAGTGAAGTGTAAGTTTGGGTTAGAGATTCTTCAAGGTAGATCATCTTAGATCATGAATACTACAAGCAAGATACCTCATTCACCTCTTGGAGCCTCTTTAGAGTCGGAGTTCTTGATGATCGCAGTGAAGGGACCTCAACACGGAGCATATGAAGCGAAGGAATGGACTACAAAGGTTGTAATCCTAAACTCTATGTGATAGATAGTTCTTTGTATGTAATACAAACTTTGTTACCCTAGAAATTCTAGCAAAGATTCATGAGTGATGCTACCAAACCCTAGACTAGGTGCAAGGGAAACCCAACAGTGGTATTAGAGCCAAGCTAGAATTTTAGACACGGTGTTAAAACAATTACGAAAACGAAATTGACTCCGAAATACGGTATTATGAAACCCATATTTTGCTCTCTGTAAATTTTCAAAGAAGTCCTTAAAAATTTTTTCAAACAAGTGCAGAATGATACATGGGCCATCTTATGAACATGGGTGAAATACGGGGGAGGGTGCTCGGATTTTGGCCGAGCACCAAGCTAGGGATTCCGTCCTGGCCGGCCCCCCTGCCTCCTCTGCTCCCCGTATTCCTCCTGTGCTCTGGTGTCTTCATTTTGGGTTTCCTAGTATTGTTTGTTTAGCCCAATTTTCATGTGATAATTAGTTTGACATGGGGCTAATTCGTAGTGGTTCGTAGTCGTATAATTTAATACTGTATTGGTAACCTTGACTGTTTTTAGCAGTTCGATCGAATTTCGAACACCACATTTTGTACCCTGCTGAAATTTCCAAGTGTTGTAATTTTCCGAAGTTGATTGTACTCGTAAAATCGTGCAAGTACCCCTATGGACCCCCTAGAAGTCTATACTAACCTTAACTCAATCTATGCCCACGGAACCGCGAACGAACCTTAGGGTTCGCCGTAGTTCCGTGGTGTCATAGGTGAGGCATTGGTTAACTCCTTCTATGGCTAGTCCATAGACACTGTGGCACGGTTTTTGAGTGTTTTAACTTTACTCAAGTGTTGAGCTCACGGGGGTAATTTATGATTGTATGTTGATTCGATCGAAACGTTAAAAATCGTCTTGATATTTTGTGATTGTGATACAATATGTGGAATTCAAATTGTTAGGCATGAAATCTGTAATATGCGATGTTTCGGGTTTACGATGTCTAAGGTGTTTTTGGATTCCAAATGTTGTAGTTTTTCATTTCCTTTTCTGCGACCGTAAGTGTAGTATGTGGGGTATTGCCGGCTTCGTTGCTATATATCAACGACAATCAAGATACGCATACTTGCTTACGTTGATAATATGAGATATTATGTGCTGCTGTGATATGTTATATTGGATCATCGTGTTCTGAATAGCCGGGGTTTTATGTGAGATGAGGGTTTTTATTTTCATTCATGTAAAATTCAATGTATGTAATATTCTTTTATTGGGGCACTTCTGGGTTGAGAATGATGTCACCATTGTATATTATTTACTTTTCCGCATTAGGATAGACCCAAGGAGAAGAGCACAAGTAGCCGGGTTCTAGGGTCCAGTGGGAGGCCATCTCGAGGAGTCGAGACCGGGTTTCCTAACCCTAGAATTGGCAGTGTTACTTGCCGTTCTCTTAGGGGTCTAAGAATGTGGGTTTGGCTATTCATCGCGACCGTAGAATCCGTGTTTTATATAGGCTCGAAATAAAACACGGACCTCTTAGTATATCCAATATTTCATATATTTCTTCTTCTGCTGATATACCGTGATGTGATCATATTATATGCGTCAGACGAATACTTTATTATTGTATATATGATATATAATAAACGTCGCTTATGTTTTACACCCGCGCTAGTCCCGTCCCGGCATGCCGTTAGTTAAATAACCTAACGGTGCATAACAGACCATTGTGGCGAATACGGATGGCATAAGCGTACGTTGTATTTTCGTTTCTTCTGTGATGCTTAGAAAGCATAAATGATGGAATTTATTAATGAGATTAATAAAAGAAAAGAAACCTAAAAGATATTGTAGAATCAAATTTTCAAAAAGGGTAGCTACAGTTTTTTCTTTGCATAGTGGTATATGTGATATACCCTGCACCTTATTCGATGAGGAAAGAGCCGAGATCCCTTCATCGGGAGTAACCTCTTTAGAAAAACTGGTAGATGCTATAAACTCACGGTTTAGTTTTTGATTGCTTATATAGTTCTTGCTTTGCACAGCAGTATTTGTGAAATATCCTGCACCTTATTCGTTAAGGAAAGAGCCGAGATCCCTTCACCGGGAGTGAACTCTTTAGTGAAACTAGAAAAGCCTAAAAAACACTCCTTTTCAAAATCACTTGTTTCTACAACGATATCAAGTTCATTACGCTTATAGTTTTCTGAAAAACCTGCGTAGCCCTTCGACATTTCAGATAAATACTACTTAGTATTCGTGCTACGTTTGTTGGCCTGCGTCAAGGCGTAGTGTGCGGTAGCTAACTAGTGCTTATCTGTAACATGAGATGTGATTGGATTAGGGTAGTCGTACGACTTTGTTGTTAGGTCCACGTTACCTACCCCGGTTCTTTCGGGGAGGCGGAATAGGTAAAAATCAAAATTTTCTAACTAGGTAACATGAACCATCCATGAAGGATCTTTGCTAAACAAAAACTAACAAATAAACTACACATTCCAGCTACTATATAGAATGGTTATACCTAGGTCTTGAACTCCTTCTCTTCTTTTAGTGGTTCTCCTCTTTGCTTGCTCCTTGTAGTGGCTTGAACGGCTCCTCCTCATCGTCTCCTCTTTGCCGTAGATGGATCCACCCGAGGGCCTCGAAGTTGAGCTCCTATCTCAACCTAGAGATAACTAAGGTGTTTGGTTTGCTAAACCTAGAACCTTAGAATGAGTAGAGAAGAGTTATGGTGGTTTTGTCTCAAAGGTTCATGATTTCCAACTCATGGAACACTTGAACTTGAGAGAGGAAGAGGGAGAGCTTTTTTTTCAAGAGAGAGAAAGAGAATGATAGAATGAGCTCTCATAATGCAACCATACTCACAAAAGAAAAAATAATGATGATAATAATAATTAAGAATTGTGATGGTTAGTTTCAATGACCATTATCATATCATGCATTTAATGCATTTTGTAAAGAACAAGATGCATCATAGAAAAGAAATGATGATGGTCAACAAGTCCACAATGGTCAACCGGTCAACAAAGTTAACAAGTCAACAAAAGTCAAATGTTCAACTCAACCATGACACAATAATCCTTAATTAATATTATTAATCATATTTCTCATTCTCATTAGGGTTTAGAAAAAGTCAACGGTCAACAAGTCAACCAAAGTCAAATGGTCAACAACCATAATGAGAATCCTCTGCCTCCGTCCCTGTCAACTGTGCATACACACCCGCATCCGTGTTCCGAGGAACATGAATACATTGAGACAAAACCAATCCCAAAACAAATACTAGGATCTGGCTTAAACCAAAGCCCGCTAGTGATAACTGTCCGGACACCAAACGTGCACAAGTGCGCGGATGTGAACGAACCCCGTCGCAAAACCATGCGACCTCTACTCTGTTTTGCCCAAAGGCGAGTAACCCTCTGTGTGGGACTCTAAAGGCTCGACACTACGCTGGCAGTGGGTTTAACCACAGGCCGCAAGCGGTTCTAGCTGTACGTAACAGTCCCCGGGTAGATGCCGACAAGAAGACTGATGAGGTGAACCCATCCGAACTCCTACTGAGCCTGAATGTGACAATCTCCGTACAGTCCGATCTGTTCATCTGAGAATATCGCATGGCGGGCCTAGGGGGCGGTAAACGTCAGTCCCCTAATAGTGGTATAAGTCGTGTCGGAGTGTAGCCCAAAACACCCTGAGAATCTACTGGAAAACCTACCAGCAATTCTCGCTTGCCCTGGCCAGGGACGACAATGTGTAATGGCTCTCCTAGACACAGCGCGATATCAACTCCCAATACCAGGAGAGACGAATCCTGTCTAACCGTCACTGCCTCCAAGTGCTTCAGGACTGCACCCAACTACTACCTGTTTGCACGACTCAGTAGAGTCGTGGTAGGGTAATAATCTAAGAACAGTGGGAACACACCCGAGGCGAAGTGACAGTGTCATGTCAGCGGACTAATCTGTACTCATGTCACTTGGGAACTGTTAACTGATGATAGATATAATACCAACCAACAGTTCTCGACGAGTCCTGTCCAGTGTACTCGTAACCAAACGAGCACCTGCATACTATCTCCAGTACGACGTACTGATGGCTGTGGGACAGACCATCTCCCATGCTGGGAAGAGAAGCGTATGCACTGGTCTACTCTGGAGTATCGATGCCCTGTCTCGATAATCCTACGACTAGGGACAAAAATAAGGATGTGCTTATAGACTACCCAGCCCCCACTAGTGTGATCGCCATCACAACGCCGGTAGTCAAGCAAAAATCCTAAGGGCTCCATCAATATGTTTTTAGCGATATGTTAAAAGAAACATATACACATATTAAGATAGAAACAAACCAAGTAGCATACTACTATATCGAGAAAGACTGTCGTAAACTCGTATATATATCCCAAGCCTCCAAAATGTATTATACAAACTAGTACTATACAATAATGGCCTCTAGGGCATACATATTCAACAATCTCCCACTTGCACTAAAGGCCAGTAATTGGTGTACCGCATACCCAACGTCTGCACTAAGGCCAGCTGCTGGCGTACCGCATACCCAATAGCTCAAAAAGTCGCTCGAACTGTGTTTAAGGGTGGGTTTTGGTGAATGGATCCGCCGTGTTGTCTTTTGTGTCCACTCTCCGTACCTGGATCTCCTGGCGATCAATGATCTCCCTGATCAGGTGATACAGCCTTAAGATGTGTTTGGATTTCTGATGGGACCTTGGTTCCTTCGCTAAAGCTATATCCCCATTGTTATCGCAATACAAAGGTATTGGGTCAACATTGGACGGAACCACCTGAAGTTCACTAATGAACTTCTTCATCCAGACCGCCTCTTTTGCGGCATCGCTTGCAACAATGTATCCAGCCTCTATCGTCGAGTCTGCGACGGTATCCTGTTTGGAACTCCTCCAACATACCGCCCCTCCATTGAGGGTAAACACAAAACCCGAGACAGACTTGCTGTCATCTTTGTCACTCTGGAAGCTTGAATCGGTAAAGGACTCGACCATGAGGTCTCCATTACCGTAAACCAGGAACATCTCCTTAGTCCTTCTCAGGTACTTGAGACTTCACTGCCGTCCAGTGGTCCTCACCTGGGTTTGACTGATACCGGCTCACCACGCTCAGCGCGTAAGCTACATTTGGTCTTGTATATAGTATCATATACATTATAGATCCTACCGCCGAAGCGTAGGGTATAGTGCTCATACGAACCCTCTCCTCGTCAGTCTTAGGAGACATCTTCTTGGAGAGGGTGATTCCATGCAATGCGGGTACATTACCACGCTTGGAATCTTCCATACTAAATCTCTTTAGTACGGTCTCTATGTACTTGGACTGCGAAAGTCCCAGTAGTCTCTTGGATCTATCTCTGTAGATCTTGATCCCCAGAATGTACGAGGCATCACCCAGGTCCTTCATGGAGAACCATTGTGACAAGAATAGCTTGACCGATTTTAGCATAGGAATGTCATTTCCTATCAAAAGAATGTCGTCTACGTACAAGACTAGGAACACGACAGTTCATCCTACAATCTTCTTATAGACACAAGGTTCATATTCGTTCTTGATGAAATCAAATTCCTTGATTGCCTCATCAAAACAGATGTTCCAGCTCCGCGATGCCTGCTTTAATCCATAAATGGATTTAAGCAACTTGCACACCTTCCCGCTGCTCCCACTGTCTACAAAACCCTCTGGCTGATCCATGTAAAAGCACTCTTCTAAACAGCCGTTTAGAAAATCCGTTTTTACGTCCATCTGCCAGATTTCATAGTCATAGAAGGCAGTAATGGTAAGTAGGATCCGAATGGATTTGAGCATAAACACTGGAGAAAAAGTTTTGTCATAGTCCACACCAGGTCTTTAACGAAAACCTTTTGCAACGAGTCTAGCCTTATAGGTTTCCACCTGCCCATCTACACCAAGTTTCCTTTTGTAGATCCATTTGCATCCAATGGGTTTTACCCCAGGTGGAGCAATATCCAAGGTCTACACTTTATTGGTGTACATGGACTCCATTTCGGATTGCATAGCTTCCAGCCACTTATCAGAGTCCCTACTGATAATGGCCTGCCTGAAACTGGTAGGGTCATCTTCTTCCAAGATACAATCCTCTCGATCCCCGTCTAAAAGAAAACCGTAGTATCTCTCCGGTGGATAAAAAATCCTACCAGATCTGCGGAGTGGCTGAGGTTCGTCTGGTGTTATTGAATCCAGTGGTTCCTCCAAATTTTCAGTTACATTTTGTGGTTCATGGATTTCTCCCAGTTCTACCGAACTCCCACTAGTTTTTTTTGCAAGAAACTCCCTTTCTAAAAAGGTAGCATGGCGAGATACAAACACCTTCTGTTCCTTAGTGTGGCAGAACAGATATCCTAGTGAGTCTTTAGGATATCCCACAAATTTACATAGAACTGACCGTGCCTCTAGCTTGTTCGGTTTCTATGTTTTCACATAGGCCGGACAACCCCATATCTTAAATCGCTTAAGATACGGATTTCTTCCACTCCATACTTCATATGGAGTCTTAGGCACAGATTTGGATGGAATGTAATTCAGTAGGTTTGCCGCTGTCTGAAGCGCATGTCCCCAAAATGAAAGAGGCAACTCGGCACTACTCATCATGGAGCGAACCATATCCAATAGGGTACGATTCCTCCGCTCCGATACACCGTTGTGCTGTGATGTACAAGGAGGAGTAAGCTGAGAGAGAATTCCATTATCTTTTAAGTAATCTAGGAATTCCATGCTTAAGTACTCCCCCCTCCTATCCGATCGGAGGATCTTGATACTTCTGCCAGTCTGGTTCTCTACTTCATTTCTGAATTCCTTGAATTTCTCAAAAGCTTCAGATTTGTGTTTCATCAGATACACATATCCGAATCTAGAGAGATCGTCAGTGAATGTGATGAAGTACGAGAACCCACCCCTTGTATGTATAGACATTGGACCACATACATCACTGTGTATGAGTCCCAAGAGCTCTGTTGCCCTTTTTCCATGTCCGGTGAACGGAGATTTGGTCATCTTTTCTTTGAGACAAGACTGACAAGTTTCATAAGATGAGAACTCAAACGTATTCAAAAATCCATCTTTATGGAACTTACTTGGTCTTTTCTCTCCGATATGACCAAGTCTACATTGCCACAAGTAGGATTCATTCGTATCTAAATTCTTCCTCTTGCGTGTGTTTTGTATATTGAGAACTGTATTCTGATTTAGAACGTAGATACCATTACACAGTGTACCTTCTGCAACCAGTACCTTATGAAGGTAAATGTTCATGATATTTCTATCAAGAACAAACTTATATCCATCTTTATCGAGTAAAGAAACTGATATGATGTTGCAAACCATGGAAGGTACATAGTAGCAATCGTTCAAAATCATAGTATTGCCGTTTGGCAACACTAGGTGATATTCACCGACGGCTGCAGTATTAACTTGTGCTCCGTTCGCTACCCTGAGCGACATCACCAGGTACAACTTTCCTACTTTTTCTCAGTCCCTGCAATAGATTACATATATGAGATCCTGATCCGGTATCAAGTACCCAGAAGGTAGGGCTGACCGCAAAGCAGTTCTCAATTACAAGAACACCTGAAGTAGATGCAAAACTATGTTTCTTCTTCAACCGGGTATCCTTGGAATCCATACAATCCTCTTTTCCTTGCTCATACTTATGACTGTTGTCGTAAGTTAGAGCCGAACCAACGTTCCCCAGCCCCAAATAAGAATTCAGATCGGTCAAGCGATTCATTTTATTATCTTGATTAGGGCGTGAAATGGTTACTACCTGGAGAGAGAGAAAAGAAACACTCAGCGTGCGCTCTTGCAAGATTAGATTGGTTTATTAATTTATCTAACCAGGATGGCTCCCACTGTTTCCTCAAATTCTTCTTCAAACCGTAAAAGAAGAACTGGTCAGGATTAATCGCACATCACAATACTTGCTTAACCTTTCAGCCAGGCTAGTGTTGGTACATCGAGAGAGGTTTTCCAACGCTTTCGCGAAGTTCCTTAATTAAATAACCTATTTTCCCTGGAGGCGTAGCCCCGCTAACACTGTTCTAGACACCTACTTAGTTTATAGTATTGATTGTTAAGTGAAATAATCTCCCGAGAGCAATCCAACTCATCAGTGGGATCGGGATCCAACTATCATTATGCGATGACCTAGATGGAATCCACTCTAGTCACCACACTCCAGAAGGTATGCTAAATATGCAAGATTCAGTTTCTTTAGAAACTCCCGATGTGGATTTTTGCCCCTAGGACCCAAGTGACCTTGACGGAGTCAACAAATCAAAGAGTCCTAGTCAAGTTCAACCCGTCATTATCTGGATTGCATTAAACCCACCCGCATAACCCTTGACGGAGTCAACAAGGTTATAAGACTGTCCTAACCAATCCCATATACTGCTACAAACAAGCAGCACCTAGCTACCGTACACTACGCCTAGACGGAGTCAACAAACGCAGCACGAATACCAAGTGTTACTTGTGAGAAATGACGGAGGGCTACGGCTGGGTTTTTGGCGAAAAACCCGTTAACGTAATGAACTTGATATCGTTGAAGGAATATGATTGCCTTTTAAAATTATAGTGACGATGACTTTTGCTAAAGAGGTCACTCCCGGTGAAGAGATCTCGGCTCTTTCCTCGTCAAATGAGGTGCAGGATATTCCAAACTGAATACCTCGATGCAAAGCAAGAATAATCGACTATAGT
Source organism: Agapanthus africanus (assembly GCA_030015575.1). NCBI lineage: Eukaryota > Viridiplantae > Streptophyta > Magnoliopsida > Asparagales > Amaryllidaceae > Agapanthus > Agapanthus africanus. The sequence goes on along the minus strand of CM057351.1, from coordinate 312,858,787 downwards.
GAAGTTATTACTCTGACGCAAACTTTTGTCCAAGGGGTCACTCCCGATGAAGGGATCTCGGCCCTTGCCTTGTCGAATGAGGTGCTGGGCATTCATAACCGAATACCTCTATGCAAAACAAAAGAGAACGTCCTTGCAACAACAGCTTTTTGAAAATTGTTCCAACAACGTCTTTTAGGTTTGTTTTCTTGCATTAATTTAATGCGTCCCATCAGTTAATCCTACCATTGCAGAAAACAACGAAAATATGACGTAAGCTTATGCCATCCGCATTCGCCACGGGGCCCCGTCATCACCCGTTAGGTTACTTAACTAACGACAGAGCGGGGGCTGGACTAGCGCGGATGCAAAACATAAGCAACACCTACTAGATATCATATATAGATATATACATTCGTCAGATGCAATGATAGCCATTCCAGATCACAGATGAACACATTGGATATGCTAGGAATCCGCGTTTCGTTCGAGCCTGCAACGAATGGCGGATTACACGGTCGCAATGAATAGCCAAACCCCACCCTAGACCCCTACGAGTGCGGCAAACTACCCGCCAAATACCCGAAGTGAAGCAGCCTCCCTCAACATCGTGAGTAGGCCACTCAGCACTTCAACGTACCCGGTAGTTTATGCACCCCACCTTGGGTCTATCCTATGAGCAAAAATAGTAAAAGAAATAATATACAATGGCGGCTACAACCTCATCCCGGATGTGCGGCCATAAAAATAATATTACATTAATTTACATTTTACATCAAATGAAAGATAAAGAAACCCTCATCTCACAAAACCCCGGCTATTCATCCGTGACAATCCAACAAGTTCATATACATATTCCAACAATATTACAGATCACAGATATACACAACCCCCACTAATCGACGCATAGCGATTAGCCGACGTTCAGTTCATATATCACATTACAGATATAACCATCTAGCAAGAGTTTGTGGAACTTCGATCAAAATACCAATTTGTAACTACCCCCAAACACAACAATGTTCTCTGGAAAAACTGGGCAGAAACAAAACATTTTAAAAATCCCAAAACAGCAAACAGAGAAAACTGCAATAAATTGGAGTCGCGGCCGAGTCAACTCGGCCGCGGATCCGCGGCAGAACGCATAGTTCCGCCGCGCTTCCGCGGCGAGTTGGCCGAGTCGTGGGCTCAAATTTCTTGCCTGTTCTGATAAAACCCTGCACTGATTTTTAAGGCATGTGGAATAATTTTAGAGCAGTTTTTGAAAACGGCAGAAAGCATGGGTTTTTGACATGTTTTTGGGATTTTTACCGGATCGAAGTTCTAAACACTTTGCTAACAGTTAGTTGTTGTTTAGCTAGGCTCTGATACCACTGTTAGGTCCATGTTACCCACCCCGGTTCTTTCGGGGAGGCGGAATAGGTAAAAATCAAAATTTTCTAACTAGGTAACATGGACCATCCATGAAGGATCTTTGCTAAACAAAAACTAACAAATAAACTACAAGTTCTAGCTACTATGTAGAATGGTTATACCTAGGTCTTGAACTCCTTCTCTTCTTTTGGTGGTTCTCCTCCTTGCTTGCTCCTTGTAGTGGCTTGAACGGCTCCTCCTCGTTGTCTCCTCTTTGCCGTAGATGGATCTACCCAAGGGCCTCGAATTTGAGCTCCTATCTCAATCTAGAGATAACTAAGGTGCTTGGTTTGCTAAACCTAGAACCTTAGAATGAGTAGAGAAGAGTTATTGTGGTTTTGTCTCAAAGGTTCATGATTTCCAACTCATGGAACACTTGAACTTGAAAGAGGAAGAGGGAGAGCTTTTTTTTCAAGAGAGAGAAAGAGAATGATAGAATGAGCTCTCATAATGCAACCATGCTCACAAAGGCAAAAATAATGATGATAATAATAATAATTAAGAATTGTGATGGTTAGTTTCAATGACCATTATCATTTCATGCATTTAATGTATTTTGTAAAGAACAAGAAGCATCATAGAAAAGAAATGATGATGGTCAACACCACAATGGTCAACCGGTCAACAAAGTCAACAAGTCAACAAAAGTCAAATGTTCAACTCAACCATGACACAATAATTCTTAATTAATATTATTTATCATATTTCTCATTTTCATTAGGGTTTAGAAAAAGTCAACGGTCAACAAGTTAACCAAAGTCAAATGGTCAACAACCCTAATGAGAATCCTCTGCCTCCGTCCCTGTCAACTGTGCATACACACCCGCATCCGTGTTCCGAGGAACACGAATACACTGAGACAAAACCATTCCCAAAACAAATACTAGGATCTGGCTTAAATCAAAGTTCGCTAGTGATAACTGTTCGGACACCAAACGTGCACAAGTGCGCGGATGTGAACGAACCCCGTCGCAAAACCATGCGACTTCTACTCTGTTTTGCCCAAAGGCGAGTAACCCTCTGTGTGGGACTCTAAAGGCTCGACACTACGCTGGCAGTGAGTTTAACCACAGGCCGCAAACGGTACTAGCTGTACGTAACGGTCCCCAGGTAGATGCCTACAAGAAGACTGATGAGGTGAACCCATCCGAACTCCTACTGAGCCTGAATGTGACAATCTCCGTACAGTCCGGTCTGTTCGTCTGAGAATATCGCATGGCGGGCCTAGGGGGGCGGTAAACATCATTCCCCTAATAGCGGTATAAGTCGTGTCGGAGTGTAGCTCAAAACACCCTGAGAATCTACTGGAAAACCTACCAGCAATTCTCGCTTGCCCTGGCCAGGGACGACAATGTGTAATGGCTCTTCTAGACACAGCGCGATATCAACTCCCAATACCGGGAGAGACGAATCCTGTCTAACCGTCACTGCCTCCAAGTGCTTCGGGACTACACCCAACTACTACCTGTTTGCACGACTCAGTAGAGTCGTGGTAGGGTAATAATCTAAGAACAGTGGGAACACACTCGAGGCGAAGTGATATTGTCAAGTCAGCGGACTAAGCTGTACTCATGTCACCTGGGAACTGTTAACTGACGATAGGTATAATACCAACCAATAGTTCCCGACGAGTCCTGTCCCGTGTACTCGTAACCAAACGAGCACCTGCATACTATCTCTAGTATGACGTACTGATGGCTGTGGGACAGACCATCTCCCCTGCTGGGAAGAGAAGCTTATGCACCAGTCTATTCTGGAGTATCGATGCCCTGTCTCGATAATCCTATGACTAGGGACCAAAATAAGGATGTGCTTATAGACTACCCAGCCCCCACTAGTGTGATCACTATCACAACGCCAGCAGTCAAGCAAAAATCCTAAGGGCTCCATCAATATGTTTTTAGCGATATGTTAAAAGAAACATATACACATATTAAGATAGAAACAAACCAAGTAGCATACTACTATATCGAGCAAGACTGTCGTAAACCCGTATATATATCCCAAGCCTCCACAATGTATTATACAAACTAGTACTATACAATAATGGCCTCTAGGGCATACATATTCAACATTTGTTGGCCCGCGTCAAGGGTCGTACGGGTGAGTTTAATTCAATCAAGAAATGTATGGGTTGAACTTGATTAGCGGACTATGGTTTGTTGGTCTGCATCAAGGTCATGAGACGCTAGGGGTAAAAGCATTATCGGGAATTTCAAGTGTTGAAATTTGCAATGAGATTGCATACCTCCTATGAGATAGTTGGATCCCGATACCCACTGCGAGTAAGAGTTACTCCTGGGAGAATTTTACACATGACAACTAGCCGATCAAGTAGGTGTCTAGAAAGTTGTTAATGGGGTTATGCCTCTGGGAAAACAATTAGGTCCGTGCGAAAGTACGGGGAACCTCCCTCAAAGTACCAACACTGGCCTGACTAAAAAATTAGCGAACTTGTAAGGTGTAATTAATCCTGGCTAATCTTACCTTTTAGGGTTTGAAGGAAGATTTGATGAAAACAGTGGGAGCCATCCTGATTAGATAAGATAATAACCAATCTAATCTTGCGAGAGCATACACTAAAGTGTTTCTCTCTCTCTCTCCAGGTAGCGACCTTGTCAGGGCTTAATCAAGATAATAATATGGATGTATTGACTGAACCCACTTATTATACTGAGCAGGGGAATGTTGGTCCCGCTCCAACTTATAAATATTATAAGTCCGAGTAGGGAATAAGAGAATATCTGGATTCTCACACCGTCCAAACAAAGAAAGCATGTTGATGCATCTTCTTCGGGTGTGTTTGTTATCAAGAACTGTTTCTCAGTTCACTCTACGTCCTGGGTATTAGATACCGGATCAGGATCCCACATATGTAATATGTTACATGGGCTACGAAAAGGTAGGGAACCGGGAAAGGGTGATCATTCCGTAAGAGTAGGGAATGATGCAAATGTTGCAGCCAAAGCAGTTGGCGAATATCACCTTGTGTTACCAAATGGTAATACATTGGTTCTGAATGAATACTATTACATTCCGACCCTGATATGCAATCTTATATCAGTTTCTTTATTGAGTAAAGAAGGATATAATTTTGTAGTACAGGATAATGTTATGAACATATTACTGAATCAAAAGTTGATTGGATCAGGATTGTTAAATAATGGCATATACGTTCTCAACCAAACTACAGTACTTAATGTACAAAACACACACAAGAGGAAGAGTTCAGAAATGAATGAATCCTTCTTGTGGCATTGTAGACTAGGTCATATCAATATGACACGATTAGCTAAGTTACATAAGGATGGATATTTGAATTCGTTCGAATTTTCATCTTATGATACTTGCCAGTCATGTCTCAAAGGCAAGATGACCAAAACTCCGTTTAGTGGACACGGAGAAAGAGTTACAGAACTTTTGGGACTGATACATAGTGATGTATGTGGTCCCATGTCTACACATACCAGGAACGGTTCTTCCTACTTCATTACATTCACTGACGATCTCTCAAGATACGGACATGTATTCTTGATGAAACACAAGTCCGAAGCTTTTGAGAAATTCAGAGAATATAAGAACGAAGTAGAGAACCAAACGGGCAAAAGTATTAAGATCCTTCGATCTGATCGAGGAGGAGAATACTTAAGCAATGAGTTTCTGGACTATCTAAAAGAGAATGGGATTCTCTCTCACCTTACTCCTCCTTATACACCACAGCACAATGGTGTATCAGAGCGGAGGAATCGCACCCTATTAGATATGGTGCGCTCTATGATGAGCACTGCTGAGTTGTCTATTTCCTTCTGGGGTATGCACTGGAAACAGCTGCGGACCTATTGAATATGGTTCCCACCAAATCCGTGCCATCCACTCCATATGAGATATGGAAAGGAAAGAGACCATATCTTAATTACGTTAAGATATGGGGTTGTCCGGCATATGTGAAAACACAGAATCCAGACAAGCTCGGGGCAAGGTCTTTTCTGTGTAAGTTTATTGGATATCTTAAACATTCGCGCGGGTATATCTTCTACCACACCGAGGAACAAAAGGTGTTTGTATCTCGGCATGCCACCTTTTTAGAAAAAGGAATTTCTTGAAAAAGAAATTAGTGGTAATGAGGTAGAACTGGAAGAAGTTCCAGCTACACAAACTGCAACAGAAGATTTGGTAGAACCAGGGGATTTCCTGACGAACCTCAGCCTCTCCGCCGATCTAGTAGGGTTCCTCATCCACCTGAGAGATACTATGGTTTTCTCATTGACGGTGGAACCGAGGATTGCATAATGGAAGATGATGACTCGACTAGCTTCAAGCAGGCCATCACGAGTGGTGACTCTGTGAAGTGGCTGGATGCAATGCGATCTGAGATGGAATCCATGTACACCAACAAAGTATGGACTTTGGAAGTTGCTCCTGAAGGGGTAAAACCCATTAGGAGTAAATGGATCTTTAATAAGAAACTTGGAGTAGATGGAAAAGTGGAGACTTTCAAAGCCAGACTTGTTGCAAAGGGTTTTCGTCAACGACCAGGTGTGGATTATGATGAAACCTTTTCTCCAGTGGCTATGCTTAAGTCCATCCGGATCTTACCTGCCATTGCTGCATACCATGACTACGAAATCTGGCAAATGGATATTAAGACCGCCTTTCTAAATGGTGATTTAGAGGAGTGCGTGTACATGACTCAGCCAGAGGGCTTCGTAGATAGTGGGAGCAACGAAAAGGTGTGCAAGCTGCTTAAATCCATCTACGGGTTAAAACAGGCATCGCGGAGTTGGAATATCTATTTTGATGTTGTAGTTAAAGAGTTTGACTTCATCAAGAACGTAGATGAACCTTGTATATACAAGAAGGTTGCAGAGAGTAAGGTCGTCTTCCTCGTATTGTACGTGGATGACATACTCTTGATAGAAAATGATGTTCCTATGCTACACTCGGTCAAGCTCTTCTTATCACATCGATTCTCAATGAATGATATAGGTGATGCCTCCTGCATTTTGGTAATTAAGATCTATAGAGATGTTAGTTATATGTATGCCCTAGAGGTCATTACTGTACATACGATGTATATTGCAGTGGATGCTAGGACATATATAGGGAGGACTTTCTTGCTCGACATGATAGTATGCTATCTGGTTGTACTTTATCTTAACATGTACTCTGATTGTCTCTATATTACATGTTGATAAAGCCCTTAGGATATGTACTCGACTACTGGGACTATGATGAGATCATACTAGTGGGGCCATGGTAGTCGACGAGTACATCCTATAACTGTTCCTAGTCGAGGGTGTATCGAGACAGGGCATCGATACACCAGAGTAGACTAGCGTATACGCATCTTGACCCATATGATGGGCGATGGATGATCCCATATCCATCGGTGTTTGACATCAAGGATGGTGTACGGGTGCTCAGTGGAGACTGGGTACACTGGACGGACTCGCCGAGAACTCCCAGATGGTATTATACCTCACGTCAGATGGCAGTTCTCCGGTGACACTGGTACAGAGTAGTCTGTTGACCCGAGATCGTCATAGAGTCTTGTGTGATTCCCACTGTGCTTTGATTTCCATCATACCACGTCCAAGAGGGCATGCAAAAAGGTGGCTTTTGGGTACAGTCCCGAATCACATGGAGGCAATGAGCGATAGGAGGGGATTCGTCTCTCCCGGTATAGGGAGTTGATGTTGTGCTGTGTTCGATTGGCTATAACCGAAAATCCCTGGCCAGGGTTGCTGAGATTTACTGGTAAGTGTTATCAGTAGTTTCTCGAACTGTTATAGACCTCATATCGACACGACTTATCGAGCTACTGGGGTCTGACGTTTACCACCCTTAGGCGAGATATGCGACATATCAGACGACGAGACCGGACTGTACGGGAGTGTTACTGTTTGGATTCACAGGAGAAGTTACAGGCTTGCTTGTTGATCTTCTGAGCGCTCAATACCTGGGTAGCTATTACGTTTAGCTGACCGCTTGCAGCTTGTGGGTGTTTGATATGATCATCACCTACTGCCGGCGTATTGACGATTCTTTAGAGTCCTACACAGAGGTTTCTTGACTCAGGCAAAACGGAGTAGGAGCACATATGTGATATGTGCGGGACCGAGGATAATGCGATATGTGATACCGTATTATATTCTCGCGATATTTGATATCAGCCGGGTCATCGGATCAAGTGTTGATTCGATGAATCGGTACGGATAAATATTAGTCGGTTATATGCGATATAGCCGGATTGTCGAATCAAGTGTTGATTCGATAATTTAATGTATAATAATATATATATGATATATTAAATTGCATTAACTAATATTAGCTCACTAAAACATTCTTTTTCTCACTCGGGTAATACATTGATATATATGCGATATATGTTAAATGTATTATTTTCTTTTGTTACGATAAATATTATATATGTGATATATAATATTGTAACATGATATGATAACTAATGCAACTTGTTTAGTGGAGTTTAAACATGATTAGGGTTTGGATTAGGGTTAAACTTTCTAGATGTTTCTAGAAGGTTTTCTTTTTGTTTTGATAAAGATATTTGTAAGTGACTCATGCTTTAACCCAACCCAAACCCTAACCCTAGTTAATTCTCTACAAAGGTTTACTTGACCATGGTTGCATAATCTATCATATTATTCTTTTCCTATTCATCACAAAAGGATTTATCAATATTGTTCATCTTCTTCCTTCTTCTTTTTTGCTTGAAATGCTTTCTTGCTTTGATTTTTGTGATGGATAAATATGAGAAAAAGATAAATAAAGAGAGCAAAAATCCTACTTCATCATCCTCATCTTCCCTTGCCATTTAGATGAGGGTGTTCACATCATTTCATGAGTGTTAGCTTGTGTTAAAGAAACTTCAAGGTAGATCATCTTAGTATCGAAGATCGGAAGCAAAGGTTGCATCTTTCTCTTCGTGGAACCTCTCGAGAGTCCGGAACCCGATGATCGCAGCGAAGGGACCACAACACGGAGCATATGAAGTGAAGGACCGGATCTACAAAGGTTGTAATCCCTCTCACTTAGTGTTAAAATGTTTAGCATGCTTGTTTTCGCCTAATCTTTAGTTTAAAGTTCCGTATTCGGGTTGTTCGGCACGGCTAAATTTATAATCGGGCATGGTTGATGCCTCGTAGACCCTTGTGCGCGTGCCTAGCAACCCTACAGTGGTATCAGAGCCAAGCTAGAGCTTTAGGCGAAGTCTAGACGACGTTTGAAGTCCGATCGAACCCGGAAAACCCGAACAAACCCCTTCTCTGGAAATTTTCTGAAAATTTGGATTTTTGTGAATTAAAAATTGCCAAAAAATTCAGCAGGGAATTTGATGAATTACTGTGAAGCACGTGTCATTGATTCCACAGAAGAGCCGCGGAACCGCGGCGCCACCCTGGCTTGTGCGGCGGTTCCGCGGCCAAAGTGTTGAATCACTGCACGTGCTTTGCACAGTAATTAGTAACTTTATGTGCTGAGTCTTCTGGAAATTTTTATTTTTACTCAATAGTTGAGTTTTTCTGGGGTTGTTTTGGGGATTCGATCATTCGATCGGATTATCAGATTTTGTCTATGTGTGTTTTCCGGATAAATTTTAGAAACTGTTAAAAAGTTCCCACGGATATTAATAACTCATTTTTTCCCCTGTCGGAAATTTTTTCAAAAGTTGGATTTTTTCTCGTGTTTAAGAGCGTTCTAAGTCGTGCAAGTAACGCGGTGGACCCTCTAGAAGACAACAAACCTTAACTCGATTATGTGACCGTCTTGAACTGCCTTTTGAACCTTAGGGTTTGGGGCAGTACGGCGTGCCACATGTGAGGCGTTGGCTTGACCCTTCTACGGCTGGACCATTGGTACTGTGGCATGTGATGAATGTTTTTAAACTAATTTCAAGTGTTAAGATATATTGGGGAAATCTTGGGTGCTTGATGATTCGATCGGAAAGTTTAACTTTTTCTATTTATCTGGAATGTGATACAATATGTGGAATCCACAGGTAGTTATGAGATAACTAATTTGAATATTATAAACATAGCACTTTAGTCTCAGATGATCGGTTGCCACGGAATTTTGATGTGATCAAAAGTCCGTCGCAATCACGTAGCGTACGCGGATACTCGCCGGGTAAACTTAATAGACAGCTACGCCCCATAGCCCCGACCAAGTGACTGTAGAAGAACCCCGTCGCCGAAAGCATCCGTTCAGGTGCTCGCGGCAGCGGTGTTCCGCCTTAGTGCACTTCGTCGACGGCATCTGGGGTGCGGCTGTCTACTAAAGTTTGCGACGAGCATTCGATCAGAACGTCGGGAATCTTGTTGAATTGCCCGACTTGATATTGAAAAGAGTTTTGATAATGAGACTAAAATGCGGGGTTTATAATAGTTAGGCATGAGATGTCTAAGGAATTCATTTGGTTAGGCATACGATGTCTAAAGAGGTTGCGGATTCCAACTGTTGTAGTTTTACACTTTTTTTTTTGTGACCGTAAGCGTAGTATGTGGTGTATCGCCGGCTTCGTTGCTATACATCAACGACAATCGGGATACGCATACTTGCTTACGTTGATGATATGAGATATTATGTGTTGCTGTGATATGTTGTATTGGATCGTCGCGTTTGAATAGCCGGGGGTTTTATGTGAGATGAGAGTTTTTCTTTTTCATTCATGTAAAATTCATTTGTATGTAATATTCTTTTATTGGGGCACTTCCAGGTAGCGGAAGATGTCACCGTTGTATATTATTTACTTTTCCGCATTAGGTAGACCCAAGGCGGGGAGCACGAGTAACCGGGTTCTAGGGTCCAGTGGGAGACCATCTCGAGGAGTCGAGACCGGGTCTCCTAACCCTAGAATTGGCAGTGTTATTTTCCGCTCTCGTAGGGGTCTAGGGATGTGGGTTTGGCTATTCATCGCGACCGTGGAATCCGTGTTTTATACAGGCTCGTATTGAAAACACGGACGTCCTAGTATATCCAATATTTCATATATTTTCTTCTGCTACAATGTTCTGTGATGAGATCATATTACTGCCTGTGACGAATGTTTATATTATATATATGAGATATATGTTATATTGCAGATTTCGTTTCAAATGTGATGCTTATGAAGCATAATTAAAAATGGGACTTCATTAATGAGATTAATGAAACTAAAAGAAACCTATGATGTTGTAGAAACTTGTTTAAAAACTGGTAGCTCTAGTTCTTGCTTTGCATAGCGGTGTTCCTTGTAGACATCCAGCACCTTATTCGATAAGGAAAGGACCGAGATCCCTTCACCGGGAGTGACTCCTTTAGCAATAACTGGCAGATGCTACAAACTCGGTTTGTCTTTTGATTGCTTCTATAGTTTCAGCTTTGCACAGCGGTATATATGATATATCCTGCACCTTATTCGATGAGGAAAGGGCCGACGATCCCTTCACCGGGAGTGACCCCTTTAGCAAAACTAGAAAAGCCTAAAAAACATTCCATTTAAAATCACTCGATTCTACAACGATATCAAGTTCATTACGCAAAGGGTTTTCTTAAAAACCTGTCGTAGCCCTCCGTCATTTCAGATAAGTACTAGTTAGTATTCGTGCTGCGGTAGTTTGGCCTTCGTCAAGGCGTAGTGTACGGTAGCTAACTAATGCTTATCTGCTTGCATACGATGCGATTGGATTAGGGTATTCGTACGGCGTAGTTTGGCCTTCGTCAAGGGTCGTGCGGGTGGGTTTAATTCAATCAAGAAATGAACGGGTTGAACTTGACTAGCGGACTATGAGTAGTTTGGCCTTCGTCAAGGTCATAGGACGCTAGGGGCAAAATATTATTGGGAATTTCAAGTGTTGAAATTTGCAATGAGATTGCATACCTTCTATAAGATAGTTGGATCCCGATACCCGCTGCGAGTAAGAGTTACTCCTGGGAGAGTTTTACACATTACAATTAGCCGATCAAGTAGGTGTCTAGAAAGGTGTTAACGGGGTTACGCCTCTGGGAAATTGAGGTTTACTTTAATTAGGTTCGTGCGAAAGCACGGGGGACCTCCCTCAAAGTACCGACGCTGGCCTGGCTGAAAGATTGGCGAACTTGTAGCGTGTAATTAATCCCGGCTAGTCTTTCCTTTTAGGGTTTGAAGGAAGATTTGATTAAAACAGTGGGAGACATCCTGATTAGATATATTATATAACCAATCTAATCTTGCAAGAGCATACGCTGAGTGTTTTCTTCTCTCTCTCTCCAGATAGCGACCATATCACGCCTTAATCAAGATAATAAAACGGATATATTGACCGAACCCGCTTGTTATACTGAGCTGGGGAACGTTGGTCCCGCTCCAACTTATAATTGTTACAAGACAGAGCAGGAAATTGGGGATTACCAGAATTCCCGTACCGCCCAAACGAAGAAAGTGCATGTTGATGCATCATTTTCGGGTGTGTTCATTACAGAGAACTGTTTCTCAGTATCCTTTACGTCCTGGGTATGTGATACCGGATCAGGATCCCGCATATGTAATCTGTTACATGGGCTACAGAAAGGTAGAGAACTGAGAAAGGGTGATAAGTTTCATGAGATAGAAAACGGTGCAAGTGTTGCAGCCAAGTCTGTTGGTCACTATCACCCTGTATTACCTGAATACATTGATTCTGAACAAATGTTATTAGATACCGAACCTGATATACAAAATCATATCAGTCTCTTTATTAGTAAAGAAAGGATATAATTTTGTATTGTTGGATAATGTTTTGAACATTTCCTATATTAAGAGTCGATCGGTTCAGGCACGTTATCTAAAATCATTGACGTTCTAAATCAAACTACAGTTCTTAGTATACAGAACACACTCAAGAGGAAGAGTTCAGAAATGAACAAATCCTTCTTGAGGCATTGTAGACTAGGTCATATCAATGCGACCCGATTGGCTGAAGTTACATTTAGATGCATATTTAAATTAGTTTGAATTTACATCTTGTGAAACTTGCCGGTCATGTCGCAAAGATTAGATGACCATAGCTCTGTTTATTGGAAACAGAGAAAGAGTTAGTGAACTTTTGGGATTGATACATGCTGATGTATGAAAGTCCCCTGTCTACAGATGCCAAGATCGGTTCTTTGTACTTCATTACATTCTCTGATAATCTCTCAAGATTCAGACATATGTTCCTGCTGAAACACAGGTTCGAAGCTTTTGAGATATTCACAGAATATAAGTTAGAAGTAGAGAACCAAAATACGGGTAAAAGTATTATGTCCTTTGATGTGATCAAGGAGGAGAATAATTGAGCACGAAATTCCTGGAATATTCTAAAGGATAATGAGATTCTCTCTCAGCATTACTCCTTCGAATACACCACAGTACGTCGGTGTATCGGGGCGGAGCAATAGCACCCTATGTGATATGGTGTGCTCTATGATGAGTACTACTGAGTTTCCTATTTCCTTTTGGGTGTTATGCGCTTGAGAAGCTGCATACCTATTGAATAGGGTTCAAATCAAATCAGTTGCCTACCACTTCATATGTGATATGGAAAGGGAAGAGCCCATATCTTAAGTTTGTTAAGATTTGGGGTTGTCCGGCCTATGTCTAAAAGCATAATCCGGACAAGCTCGAGGCAAGGTTTGTTTTGTAGAACTGGAAATGTTCCAGCTATACAAACTGCAGCTGATGATTTGGTAGAACCAAAGGATTCAATAGTTTCCAACGAACCTCAGCCTCTCTGCCGATCTAGTAGGGTTCCTCACCCACCTGAGAGATACTTCGGTTTCTCTATGACAGTGGGAGCGAGGATTGCATCATGAGATGATGACCCAACTAGTTTCGAGCTGGCCATCAGGAGTGGGACTCTGTAAGAATGGCTGGATGCTTATCGATCTGAGATGGAATCCTTATACACCAACAAAGTATGGACTTTGGTTGCTTTATCTGAAGGGTTAAATCCCCATCAGGAGCAAGTATATCTTGAGAAGATTACTTGGTGTACATGGAAAAGTTGAGACTTTCAAAGCTATGCTTAAGTCCATCCAGATCCTACTTGCCACGGCTACATACCATGACTACGATATCTGGTGATTGGGTGTCATGACAGCTTTTCTAAATGATGTTTTAGAAGAGAACGTCTATAAGTACACAGCCAGAGGGCTTCGTAGACAGTGGGAGCAGCGAAAACGTGTGCAAGATGTTTTATATGATAAAACAGGCATCGCGGAGTTAGAACATCTGTTTTGATGTGGTAGTCAAAGAGTTTGACTTCATCAAAATGGTAGATGAACCTTGTATATACAAAAAGGTAGTAGAGAGTATGGTGGTGATCCTCATAGAGTACGTGGATGACATACTCTTGATAGGGAAGGAGTTTCCTATGCTACGCTCGGTCAATCTCCGCTTATCACAAAGATTCTCCATATAGGATCAAAGTGATACCTCCTAAATCCTGGGTTTTGGATCTATGAGATAGATCTAAATGGATGTTAGGACACTCACTAGTTGTAGTGAGATGGTATCAATCGATCCTGGGGAGAATCACTGGAAGGGTTCCAGGGTGATAAGGACGACTGAATGTCAGTCGCAGGCTTGTCTATACCCTCAGTGGAGGGACGGTATGTTGGAAGAGTTCCAAGCTAGATACCGTGACATACTAGACGATTAAAGGCAAGATACATCGTTACAAAGGATGCTACCAAAAGAGGCAGTCTGGAGACATATAAGTTCATAAGATGAACTTCGTTCTTACCATTGTGTGACAATGGAGTTGTGGCTTTAGCCAAGGAACTACCGTCCCATCAGAAATCCAGATATAATTCTTAGGCAGTATCACCTGATCATGGAGATGGTTGATCTCCAGGGAGATCGAGGTTAGGAGAGTAGACACAGAGGACAACAGCGCGAATCCACTCACAAAGGCCTTTTTCCCAGTAGAGACTTTTATGGGATGATTGAGTATGAGATACTTCAACCGCAGCTAATTGTTGGGTATGCGATACCATAACAGATGGCCCTAGTGCAAGTGGGAGATTGTTACTTATATGTAGGCCCTAGAGGCCATTACTATACATACGATGTATATTGCAGTGGATGCTAGGACATATATAGGGAATACTTTCTTGCTCGACATGATAGTATGCTATCTGGTTGTACTTTATCTTAACATGTACTCTGATCGTCTCTATATTACATGTTGATAAAGCCCTTAGGATATGTACTCGACTACTGGGACTATGATGAGATCATACTAGTGGGGCCACGGTAGTCGACGAGTACATCCTATAACTGTTCCTAGTCGAGGGTGTATCGAGACAGGGCATCGATGCACCAGAGTAGACTAGCGTATACGCATCTTGACCCATATGATAGGCGATGGATGATCCCATATCCATCGGTGTTTGACATCAAGGATGGTGTACGGGTGCTCAGTGGAGACTGGGTACACTGGACGGACTCGTCGAGAACTCCCAGATGGTATTATACCTCACGTCAGATGGCAGTTCTCCGGTGACACTGGTACAGAGTAGTCTGTTGACCCGAGATCGTCATAGAGTCTTGTGTGATTCCCACCGTGCTTTGATTTCCATCATACCACGTCCAAGAGGGCATGCAAAAAGGTGGCTTTTGGGTACAGTCCCGAATCACATGGAGGCAATGAGCGGTAGGAGGGGATTCGTCTCTCCCGGTATAGGGAGTTGATGTTGTGCTGTGTTCGATTGGCTATAACCGGAAATCCCTGGCCAGGGTTGCTGAGATTTACTGGTAAGTGTTATCAGTAGTTTCTCGAACTGTTATAGACCTCATATCGACACGACTTATCGAGCTACTGGGGTCTGACGTTTACCACCCTTAGGCGAGATATGCGACATATCAGACGACGAGACCGGACTGTACGGGAGTGTTACTGTTTGGATTCACAGGAGAAGTTACAGGCTTGCTTGTTGATCTTCTGAGCGCTCAATACCTGGGTAGCTGTTACGTTTAGCTGACCGCTTGCAGCTTGTGGGTGTTTGATATGATCATCACCTACTGCCGGCGTATTGACGATTCTTTAGAGTCCTACACAGAGGTTTCTTGACTCAGGCAAAACGGAGTAGGAGCACATATGTGATATGTGCGGGACCGAGGATAATGCGATATGTGATACCGTATTATATTCTCGCGATATTTGATATCAGCCGGGTCATCGGGTCAAGTGTTGATTCGATGAATCGGTACGGATAAATATTAGTCGGTTATATGTGATATAGCCGGATTGTCGAATCAAGTGTTGATTCGATAATTTAATGTATAATAATATATATATGATATATTAAATTGCATTAACTAATATTAGCTCACTAAAACATTCTTTTTCTCACTCGGGTAATACATTGATATATATGCGATATATGTTAAATGTATTATTTTCTTTTGTTACGATAAATATTATATATGTGATATATAATATTGTAACATGATATGATAACTAATGCAACTTGTTTAGTAGAGTTTAAACATGATTAGGGTTTGGATTAGGGTTAAACTTTCTAGATGTTTCTAGAAGGTTTTCTTTTTGTTTTGATAAAGATATTTGTAAGTGACTCATGCTTTAACCCAACCCAAACCCTAACCCTAGTTAATTCTCTACAAAGGTTTACTTGACCATGGTTGCATAATTTATCATATTATTCTTTTCCTATTCATCACAAAAGGATTTATCAATATTGTTCATCTTCTTCCTTCTTCTTTTTTGCTTGAAATGCTTTCTTGCTTTGATTTTTGTGATGGATAAATATGAGAAAAAGATAAATAAAGAGAGCAAAAATCCTACTTCATCATCCTCATCTTCCCTTGCCATTTAGATGAGGGTGTTCACATCATTTCATGAGTGTTAGCTTGTGTTAAAGAAACTTCAAGGTAGATCATCTTAGTATCGAAGATCGGAAGCAAAGGTTGCATCTTTCTCTTCGTGGAACCTCTCGAGAGTCCGGAACCCGATGATCGCAGCGAAGGGACCACAACACGGAGCATATGAAGTGAAGGACCGGATCTACAAAGGTTGTAATCCCTCTCACTTAGTGTTAAAATGTTTAGCATGCTTGTTTTCGCCTAATCTCTAGTTTAACGTTCCGTATTCGGGTTGTTCGGCATGGCTAAATTTATAATCGGGCATGGTTGATGCCTCGTAGACCCTTGTGCGCGTGCCTAGCAACCCTACAAGAGATAGATCTAAACGGATACTGGGATTATCCTAATCCAGGTACATTGACACCATACTAAAGAGGTTTAGTATGGAAGAATCCAAGTGTGGGAACCAACCCACGATCTCTGGACTCACTCTCTCCATAGAAATGTCTCCCAAGATTGATTTGGAGAGAGAGCTCGCATGCAAGAGATACCCTATACTTCGGCGGTACGCTCTATCATGTACGCGATGCTATGTACCAGATCCGATGTAGCATACTCACTAAGTGTAGTAAATAGGTATCAAGCAGATCCAGGAGAGAGTCACTGGACAACTGTGAAGAACATTCAAGTACTTACGAAGGACTAAGGAGATGTTCTTGGTGTATGGTAACGGAGAACTCCAAGTGGAGTCCTTTACCGATTCGAGCTTCCAAAGTGATAGGGACTACTCTAAGTCGCACTCGGGATTTGTCTTTTACCCTAAATGGAGGGGCGGTTTGTTGGAAGAGTTCCAAACAAGAAACCGTGGCAGACTTGACGATGGAGGCTGAATACATCGCTGCTAACGATGCTGCCAAAGGGGATGTCTGGATGAAGAAGTTCACCACTGAACTTGGTGTGGTTCCGTCCATTGAGCATTCAATACCTTTGTATTGTGATAACAATAGAGCTGTTGCTTTGGCCAAGGAACCCAGGTCCCATCAGAAGTCCAGACATATTCTGAGGCGGTATCACCTGATCCGGGAGATAGTTGATCGCCGAGAGATCGAGGTCAGGAGAGTTAACACGAAGGAAAACACTGTGGATCCACTCACGAAGGCCATACCCCAGATACAATTTGAGAGACTCTTCAGGATATTGGGTATGAGATACTACAACAGCTGGCCTTAGTACAAGTGGGAGATTGTTAGTTGTATATATGCCCTAGAGGCTATTGTTGTACATATGATGTATATTATAGTGGATGCTTGGATATATATAGAGAGGACTTTCTTGCTCGACATGATAGTATGCTATTTGGTTTCACATTATCTTAACATGTTGACTTGTATTAGTTTACTGTCTTGCTCTCACATGCTGATAAATCCCTTAGGATATGTACTCGACTACTAGGATTATGATGCAGATCATACTAGTGGGGCTAGGGTAGTCAAAGAGTATATCCTATAACTGTTCCTAGTCGATAGAGTATCGAGATAGGGCATCGATACACCAGAGTAGACTAGCGTATACGCATCTTGACCCATATGATGGGCATGGATGATCCCATATCCATCGGTGTTTGACATCAAAGATAGTGTACGGGTGCTCAGTGGTGATTGGGTACACTGAATGGACTCGCCGAGAACTCTTAAATGGTATTATACCTATTGTCAGATAGCAGTTCTCCGGTGACACTGGTACAGGTTAGTCTGTACACCCGAGATCGTCATAGAGTCTTGTGTGATTCCCACTGTGTTTTGATTTCCACCTTACCACGTCCAAGAGGGCGTGTAAAACGGTAGCTTTTGGGTACATTCCCGAATCACATGGAGGCAATGAGAGATAGTAGGGGTTTCGTCTCTCCCGGTATAGGGAGTTGGTGTTGTACTGTGTTCGATTGGCTATAACTGGAAGTCCCTGGACAGGTCTGATATGGAGTGCTACTGGTAAGAGTTATCAGTAGTTTCTCGATCTGTTATGAGTCTCACATCGACACGACTTATCGGTTACTGGGGTCTGACGTTTACCACCCCTAAACTTGATATGCGATATACCAGACGAAGAGACCGGACTGTACGGTAGTGTTACTGATTGGATTCACAGGAGAATGTACAGGCTTGCTTGTTGATCTTCTGATCGCTCAATACCTGGGTGTCTGTTACATTTAGCTGACTGCTTGCAACTTGTGGGTGTTTGATATGATCATCACCTACTGCCGGCGTATTGACGATTCTTTAGAGTCCTACACAGAGGTTTCCTGGCTCAGGCAAAATGGAGTAGGAGCACATATGTGATATGTACGGGATCGAGAATAATACGATATGAGATACCGTATTATATTCTCGCGATATGTGATATCGGCCGGGTATATGTGATATAGCCGGGTCATCGGATCAAGTGTTGATTCGATGAATTGGTACATGTTGTATTAGTCGGTTATATGTAATATAGCTGGATTATCGGATCAAGTGTTGATTCGATAATTTAATGTACAATTATATATGTGATATATTACGTTACATTAACTAATATAAGCCCGCTTTATTAATTCTTTTTCTCACTTGATAATACATTGATGTATATGCGATATATGTTAATTGTATTATTTTCTTTTGTTACATAATATATTATATATGCGATATATAATATTGTAACATGTTAGGGTTACAAATGCAACATGGATTTTGAGTTTAAACCTAGTTAGGGTTTGGATTAGGGTTAACTATTTGGATGAGGGTTAAGGAAGCTTCATGAAGCTTTGACATTGTCATTTTTCCTTGATATTTTGTGAAGATATTTGTTAACCCAACCCAAACCCTCAACACATGGTTTATTCTCTACAAGGGTTAAGGATCTCATTCTTAACCCATGGTTACAATTGTAACCACAACAATAATTCATTATTCATCACAAAAGGTTTTCTTCTTCTTCTTTCTCCTTGAAAAAAGCTTGCTAGCTTTTTGTGTTGTGGTGATTAATAGTGAGAAATTGAAAACAAAAGAGAGTAATATTCCTACTTCATCATCCTCATCTATTCTAGCCACTTAGATTAGGGTGTTCACTTCTCTAATTACATCATTAGTGAAGTGTAAGCTTGGGTTAGATATTCTTCAAAATAGATCATCTTAGATCATGAAGAATACAAGCAAGATGCCTCATTCACCTCTTAGAGCCTCCCTAGAGTCAGAGTTCTTGATGATCGTAACGAAGGGACCTCAACATGGAGCATATGAAGCGAAGGAACGGACTACAATGGTTGTAATCCTAAACTCTATATGATAGATAGTTCTTTATATGTGATACAAACTTTGTTACCCTAGAAATTCTACCAAAGATTCATGGTTTGTTTGCTTTGCACCTCTCTAATTTTTAAAGTGGCATGAGTGATGCTACCAAACTCTAGACTAGGTGTAAGGAAACCCAACAAGAAAAATGTCCCGCATCCTGGAGCCGATCAAACAAATCGTCAATGCGAGGTAAAGGATACCTATTCCGCACCGTAACTCGGTTCAATTGACGATAATCAATGCACAGTCTCATACTGCCGTCCTTCTTCTTGACGAACAGAACATGAGCTTTCCAAGACGAAACACTCGGACGAATAAGTCCCCTATCAAGCAACTCTTGCAACTGATTCTTAATCTCTTTAAGCTCCGTCGGGGCCATCCGATAAGACGGTATAGAAATAGGCCCTGTGCCGGGGATCAAATGATGCAAAACTCGATATCGCACTCTAGCGGCAATCCAGGTAACTCATCAGGAAATATGTCAGAAAACTCTCTCACAATAGGAACCTGATCCAACAGATCTACTGTGTCTCCAGTATCCCGAATATAAGTTAAGAATCTCCAACATCCTTTCCTCAAGAGCCGACTAGCGCAAATGACTGAAATCAAACTGTGAGGGGCGGCACTACGGCCCCCCTGCACAACAAGTACTGACTCTCTCGGAAAACAGAATCTAACAGCCTTCTCATGGCATTCCACAGACGCAAAGAAAGTAGCTAACCAGTCCATGCCGAGGAGAATGTCAAAGTCCAACATATCAAGAAGGATCAATCGACTGACGAATCTCAATCTCCAAAACGAACGGTATATGACCGAACTTATGTCGTGCAAAAAAGAACTCTCCAACGGGAGTAACCACGACAAGTAGCTCATTTAATAGTGACGAACCCCGGCCCAACCATGGTACGAAGCGTGTGTGTGCACATACGAATGCATAGATATCGGGTAACACAAAAAGCATGCATCGAAAGAAAACACTAAAAGAGAACCTGTCACCACTGCATTCGACGCCTGCACACCCTGAGGAGTCAATGCACATACTCGGGTCTGCCCTGTACCTGCAACCATCCGTCCTTCGCCTCTGCCACCTCGTCCTCTCGGAATACGACCGCCACGACCCCGACCTCTCTTAGCATAGGTCTGGCGTGAAGCAACAACAAGCATAGGAGGTAAAGCACTTTGAGGTGGTAAGGTAACATATGGAACTGCTACCTTGTCCTAGCGCCTCACGGTACAAAACCTGATGCGGTGATACAGACTCCCACACCAGAAACATCCCGACGACGGCTGCTGACCCCTTAGGTAAAAGCTATATAACAGGCCTTGTCTCAAGCCTCTGCTACCACCATCACCTGGAAAGAATCTGTCGCGGCGTCTACTGATTGTAAAGAATTCTTGTTTGTGTAAATCAAATCAAATAGTCCCCGGCAACGGCGCCATTTGATTGATGATAAAATTCGAGACTGTGTAAGTAAATCAACTCAAATGATCCCTGATAACGGTTTCATTTGATTGCAATATTTTCTTGTTTGTGTAAATCGAATAAAGCGAATACGTTTCTATGTGTCGGTAATATTGAATAAAATTCACAATCAAAGAATTATATTTGACCGCAATCAATTACGGTGTCGATTGTAGATCGTAAGCGAGTGCGGATCTTTCACAGGGATTTTGCGATTCGTTTTTATATTTGATTTATTTGAATTGAAAAGTTAATCGGAAAGAAAAGAAAACATGATTCAAGATTTTATCGATTGATTCAGGTGTCACTAATCTAATCAAGAATCAAGAAATGATAAACAATCGAGAATCGGGTTTCGATGATATTTCCAACCAAATGTCAAGAATCTAAATGAGGCTCGTAGGAATCGATCGGATCTATAGACGTGATGTAATCTCAAGATTTCATGTTCTTGTTCTTCGAAGGATTGATACTAGATCGATGATGATCGACGAGAGTTAGGGCTTTCTTGATGAAACTAGGGTTTCATCATTTAACCCTTGTTCTTTCGTTGATATCATTCACATTCTAGCCTCTAGCAATTGCAAGAAACGATCGTAACTCCCCAATCTCGAGCGATATCAATCAAGAAAGCATCGCAACGAATTGGGTTGTCGATTCTTGAACTTGCTAGGGTTTACAAAACTCATAGGACTCAAGAATCGATTTAAGATATATTACATCATCATTCTATTGATCGTCTCGACTCCTCGACGAGCGGAGTATTACTCAAACATCACAACAAGAATTACAACTAGAAATTTAGATTGAATCATGATGCAAGAATTTAAAGAAAACAAGATAAAAGAATATCACCTTTTATTTATATCAACAATTTGATTACAGTCGCTCAAGAACTACAAGAGGAAGAACTAAATTGTTAATTGGCTTCGCTCAGCTCCGTGAGTCGCGGGTCGGCTTGGATCACTTGCTCTGTTGAAGAACGGCTCGGCTCCTAAAAGATTGCAAGGCTTCTTGCTTGATGGGGTACTCGGGATCTTGGCTTTTGATTGGAATTAGGGTTAGGGTTTCACACAAGTCCTCTCACTAGACTTGTGGAAGAAGATGAAGAAAGAGATAGAATGGCTCTAGTTTGATACTAGAATTGGGTAAAGATCATTCCTCTTTATAACCCTAGGTCTAGGCTTCTATTTATAGACTTCCCAAACCCTAGGTCTAGGTTTAAAATTACAATTCCCTCTAAAAGTTTGTTGAGGAGTTTCTAGAAAGAGTTTGTTAGGAGCTAGCTTAGATTTTAAGCTAGGATTAATTAAGCTTAGAAAACCCTAGTTTGCTGATCTGGCAGAAGCTTCTGGATTCTTCTGGAACTTGAAGTACATTTCTGAACTGTAGGAGCTGAGGTAAGTATTGTGCAGCAAAATTTGGTGGATGACGTGGCAAGACCCGGCTTGCGCCGCGGTTCCGCGGCCAAGTTGTGGCTTCATGGCTTGGTCTCTTTGCAGTGGTCTTGGGTTGACATTTGTAGCTTTATCTGATATGTTGAATTTTATTTGTCCCTTTGGATTGATACCAGAACTGAAATTATTGAGTTGGCGTAATGTTTGATCAGCTCTTTTGGATTTGCTTCTGGGTTTTCCTGCATAGATCTTAAAACAAGTGTTGCGCAATATAGGAATGATGCGATGCCATGAAATGCGGTCAATTTCCTTTAAAGTGCCGGTTTTAAAGTCTAACACATGCAAACTGATATTTTGCTATTGTTTTGCTAATATGTGAAATATGAATGCCGAACACTTCTATATGAATGCAAATGATGAGGAAATTGCCGGCTAAAATATGCAATATTTTCAACTAATCAAATTCCCCCAAACTTAATTTCGATCGTCTTGAGCGAACTTTTTATTAAAAAGATAAGGAGAAAATAAAGAAAGTGAAAAAACTAACTAGCACACTTTCGTAGGCAACACGATTGCACTGAGCACGTGCAACAAGCTTTTAAACCTCTAGGTGTCCCTAGTAGGAGGAGTGTTGTCTCCTAAGGGTTTTCAGCGGATTGCACCCACAAAATCCAATAATAAAAGAAAGATCATGAATATTACATTTAAAGAAAAGAATTGTAAAAGAAAAGCTTCGAAAATTAGGGTTTCCAACTAAGCTAGCTTTTCGGTTGTCATGAGCCCTATCTTAATGGTCATGAAAAGATGTTAGAAATCACGTCCTCTCTCAATAAAACATTGTCTTATTTTTCATTCCTATCTTTCTTCCAAACATCAATCATATAACCCTGCATGTGTGTAAAGACATCCCTACACCCGGAGAATTCAATTCAAGCTATCATACTCTTGCCCATCAGCCTCAGTACTTTTTAATTAATGAATATTTAGATGAGATTGCTCACACACTTTCATGCGACCGTTAATACTTCTTGAGGTGCTAACCGACCGATTACTCCTGTGGTTTCTTACTTAGTGTATTTTCCTCGTCTTGCACCACCTCAGGCATAGCAGTGACTCCCAGACCAGTTGGCCTTAGGGCACTAGATGAAGAGGCACCCTCGCTATACATTTTTTTATTTCCCTTGGTGATAACAAAACCAGTGTTCATTTTTCTCACCACTTTATATTTTCTTTATTTACTTTTTTTTATTTTCTTCATACATCGGCTTTAAGACAAGAGCATTTCAAGGTATCCTCTACTATCCCAGGCTTCAAGACGTGTGTAAGTGCAAATAGCAGGGTAGCAACGTTCAAAATATTTGGCTTCCAGAATAGAAACTATTTTTCAGACTTATTTTTATCCTCAGATTAGTGACGTCTTTCATCTTACTAACCCTTGGGACAACGGCTCATAACTACTTATTACTAGTTCGTATAAGAAAACTTCTAATTTTCTTAGTTTTCTTAAATTTTTCTAATCTCATGGATGTAAATGTTCACTATCTAAACTTTCATTATCTTATTTATATACAAAAAAGTGTAAATATTAAAATTATTTTTATACTTGAAAATTTTTAAATTTTTATGGGTTTTGAAAATTTTCAAATTTTTATAGATTTTTAAAGAAATGTTTTGTGCTTATGCAAATGATATGCAAATGATGCAAAAATAAGCACAAACCTCCCCCAAACTTGTTTTCAACAGTGTCCTCACTGTTGCCAAATGCTATACATATAAAACCTGTAAGCCTGAGAGGAATTATTAGTGGGGGCAAAATATATAAGTGAAGAACTTCCCCCAAACTTATTCTTTTCACTCACCTTCATTCAAAAGATGATGCAATGATATACAGGATATGAAGGTGAGACGGAGGAATTTTAGTCAAAATAAACTGGCTCTTGTAAGAACAAGAGTTCCTCCGTGGGGTCAGTAGAAAAATACGGCTTTAGTCTATGTCCATTCACTTTGAAAAAGGTGCCGTTTTTCATATTTTCTACTTCTACTGCCCCGTACGGATATACAGACCGCACAACAAAAGGTCCCTTCCATCGAGATCGAAGCTTACCCGCGTGAAGGTGTAATCGTGAATCATAAAGAAGAACTTGTTGACCATGTGAAAATGTTTTCCTCAAAATGTTTTTATCGTGAAAAACCTTAGTCCTATTCTTTGTGATTACAGCGTTATCATAAGCTTCATCGCGGAGTTCGCTTAGCGTATTTAGTTGCAGCTTCCGAAAGTTGCAAGCAAGGTTTAAATCAAAATTTATTTCTTTAATAGCTCATAATACTTTATGCTCTATCTCGACAGATAAGTGACATGCTTTTCCAAACACTATCCTATATGGAGACATCCTTAGGTCGGTCTTATATGCAGTCCGGAATGCCCAAAGAGCATCCGTCAGTTTGGTCGACCAGTCTTTTCTATTTTTAGCAACAGTCTTCTTCAGGATAAGTTTGATTTGTCTGTTTGAGATTTCAGCCTGCCCGCTTGTTTGGGGGTGATAAGGTGTAGAAAGTCGGTGGTTGATTGAGTATTTCTGCATCAGAGTCTCGAAAGATCTGTTGCAGAAATGTGTCCCATTATCGCTAATGGTAGCGCGTGGGTGTCCAAATCGCGAAAAGATATTCTCTTTCAAGAACTTAATGACAACTTTCTTGTCATTAGTGCGACATGGAATGGCTTCAACCCACTTTGAGACATAATCAACCGCCAACAGTATGTACAAATTCCCAAAGGAGTTGGGAAAAGGACCCATAAAATCAATGCCCCAAACATCGAATATTTCAACAACCAAGATGGGTTGCTGAGGCATTTCATTCCTCTAGGAGATTCTACCCGTATACTGACATTGTGTACAGATTTTGCAATGCTCAAATGCGTCCTTGAATAAGGTCGGCCAATAAAATCCACATTGCAAAACCTTCTCCGCCATTTTTCTAGGCCCGAAGTGACCCACACAGGCCTGATCATGACAAAAAGAAAGAACACTCTTGAACTCTTCATTCGGGACATACCGGCGAATGATCTGATCAGGATAATACTTAAACAAATATGGATCGTCCCAGTAAAAGTATTTTACTTGGGATAAAAAGCGGTATTTGTCCTGTTTTGACCAATCGCTCGGTATAAGTCCCGTGACAAGATAGTTCACAATATCCCTGAACCATGGTTCATTGGATACGCTCAAGAGTTGTTCATCTGGGAATGAATCATTGATCGGCAGGGTCACAGGGGAAGAATAAATGCGTGAAAGATGGTCAGCCACTACGTTTTCACATCCTTTCTTATCTTTGATAACAATATCGAATTCTTGTAACAGAAGGATCCAACGTATTAGTCGACCTTTTGCATCTTTCTTCGCTAGAAGATGTTTTAAAGCGGAATGGTCAATATACACAACTATAGGTGAGCCAATTAAGTAAGGCCTGAATTTTTCTAATGCAAATACAACCGCTAAAAGTTCTTTTTCTGTGGTTGTATAATTGATTTGCGCATCATTCAGGGTCTTACTTGCATAGAATATCACGTGTGGCATCTTTTCGATGTGCTGTCCTAAGACTGCACCTACTGCAAAGTCAGATGCATCACACATCAGCTCAAAGGGGTAGTCCCAGTTTGGTGACGATAGCACGGGGGCTGAAGTGAGTGAGTGTTTAAGTGAGTCGAAAGCTGTCTCACAGTCCGAGTCAAAATGGAAGGTCGTATTCTTGGCCAAGAGAAGAGTTAAAGGTCTAGCAATTTTGCTAAAGTCCTTAATGAATCTCCTATAAAAGCCCGCATGGCCAAGGAAAGAGCGAATATCTTTGACGCTTTTGGGATGAGGGAGGTTTTGAATGACATCTATCTTAGCTCTGTCAACCTCAATGCCTTTCTGTGAAATAACATGTCCAAGAACAATTCCTTCTTGGACCATGAAGTGGCATTTTCCCCAGTTCAAAGTCTAGTTCTTCTCTTTGCAACGAGTAAGAACAGCATCAAGATTCGATAGGCAATCGGAAAAAGAGTCTCCAAAAATCGAGAAATCGTCCATAAAGATCTCCAGGAAATTCTCTACCATATCAGAGAATATCCCCATCATACACCGCTGAAAGGTAGCGGGAGCATTGCATAGCCCAAAGGGCATGCGACTATAAGCAAAGGTACCAAAAGGAAAAGTAAAAGTGGTTTTATCTTGATCCTTTTTGGCGATGGGGACCTGATTATAGCCTGAGTATCCGTCCATAAAACAATAATACTCTCGTCCCGCTAAGCGTTACAGCATCTGATCAATGAATGGTAGAGGAAAATGGTCTTTCCTCGTGGCAGCATTGAGTTTTCTATAATCGATACATACACGCCACCCAGTTTGGGCGCGTGTCTGAATCAACTCATTTGCTTCATTGGTTATAACAGTGATGCCGGATTTCTTAGGAACGACATGTTGTTCCCCACCGAACGGCGGCCTAGACGCGTGGATGTCCGTGCCTGGGGTTCGGGACAGATGCTAATTGGTGCTATCCGTCCGCCTTTCCGAAGATGCCAAGTTGATTTGTGGCACCATTTATCGGAGGTTTAGACGGATGCGGCCGATGTAGCAGACTTCGTCAGATTCCCCCTCGTTTGAGGGGTTTTTGATTGTGGGGACGCTCTTCCCTGCAGGCGCAAGCCCCTGCAGTTAATTACGCTACCGCGTCGCGGTAACAACTTTCTCCTTCTCCAGGTGGTCACTTCGTGTCGTGTGTGTTTATTTTATGTTTTGTTGCCCGTGGATTGTTTACGGAGACCGAGTTATATCGTCGCCCGTAGGGCGTGGACTAGTCCAAATCTGTATTATCTTAGATTTGGGTTTGGGGGTTTGGTTTGAGGATACGTTAGCCATATTTGAGGCCAAGATCAACTCAAACGTTTGTTAAGGATATGTTAGTCTAACTTGAGACTAAGATCAACTTAACGGGATCGTTTAGATCCGACAAGAGAGCATTTGGGCTCTATTGTTCCGGTTTGGGGACATAGTGGTCCATCGTATGTATGGTCGTCGGGACCCGTTACCTCTCTGACGGCGTTGAAGGATTACAACGACAGGTGTCAAAAGAGTTCCGAGATGTACCCTTGAACCAAAGTTGATTGGAAGGATTCATAGTCCAGTCTGTTTGAAGGTTTAAGGATACGTTAGCCGTATTTGAGGCTAAGATCAACTTAAACGGGATCGTTTAGATCCGGCAAAAGAGCATGCGTGGCTCTATTGTTCCAGTTTAGGGACATGGCGGTCCATGGGTAATTTAAGGACATTGCGGTCCATGGGTAGTTTAAGGACATTGCGGTCCATGGGTAGTTTTAAGACATCTCGGTCAAGTTGTTAGTTTTAAGACATCTCGGTCGAGGTTAAGGACGTCGTAGTCCATGGGTTTAAGGACCCCACAGTCCGTATCAATGTGTGGTCATCGGGACCCATCACCTCTTTGAAGACGTTGAGGGATTACAACGCCAAGTATCAAAGGAGTGAAGAGATGTACCCTGGAACCGGAGTGGATTAAATAGTCTTTGGCCCAATTTGGGATCAAGACCAATTAGTTATGTTATGAGCCCATTGGCCCAGTTAATTACGAATTGAGGACTTATGGCCAGCTTGGGCTAAGTCCAATCATGTCTGGAATAATGGCTTCCTGTTGGTCCATTGGAGGAGAGAGTTTGCCTCTGGCCATTTAGCCAATTGGGCCAATGCCTAGTGTTAAACACTACAGACCAATCAGTGTTGAACACTGGGAATGAGATTGACAAGTTAGTGTTTAACACTAACAGATAGTTGGTGTTAAACACCAGCAACAAGGCTCTCAAATTAGTGTTAAACACTAAAACAGATCAGTGTTAAACACTGGTAACAGAGATCTCACATTAGTGTTAAACACTAAGGTAATCAGTGTTGAACACTGCAAATAAAGTTCTTCGATTAGTGTTGAACACTAAGGCCCAACAGTGTTTTAACATTGGATTCGGGGGTTCCATTTTAGTGTTAGACGCTAAGGCAAGAGGGGTCACGTGGTAGCACGTGAGGGCGCCCTCCCTTCGTTTGTTCTGCTGGGAAGCTCGCGTCTTTTAGAGCATCACGTGTCATCACATGACGGGTGTTTGAATGGAGTATGTTAAAGCTTCTGCCAAGGGTCACGTGGATCACGTGAGGCACTGCCTCAAAGGGCTTTCTGTAGATCTTTTTGGGGGGGGGGGGTCACGTGGTAACACGCGACCCTTCTTTTCTGTAGTTGTTTAGAAGATCTGTTAATCCCTTTCAGGAATTAAATTCCTCGTAGGGTTGAACCCTGACAATAATTTCAGAGGAATTAAATTCCTAGTTCCTTTTGAAGAGTTGAACTCTGAATTTTCTGTAGGAATTAAATTCCTCATATATGTGAAGAACTGAATAGGGTTAAACCCTAATAAAAGCTTTAAGGAATTAAACTCCCACTCTCTGTTAGAGAATTATTCTGGGGAGTAAGATTAAGGGAATTAAATTCTTGTTGTTTTCACAGAACTAAATTCTTAATTAGGGTTAAACCCTGATTCTTTTCATTCTGAAGGAATTAAATTCCCATAACACAGGGTCAAACCCTAATTTTATTTTAAAGGAATTAAATTCCTATAGTTCTGTGAGAATTAAATTCTCGTGCTTGCATTCTCTCTCTGTGCTTTGGATCTGCATGGCAGGATCTCAACCCATTGAGAATTAAATTCTCAACTCAAGGGGAGATGTGCACTTTACAGATCCTCCATCAAAGAGAGAACCATGTTCTTCTGTTTTATATCAGAGTTAAACTCTGTTGAGAATTAATTTCTCTTTTCTTTCAAAAAGCCTTCCCTTTCTTACCTAGGGTTTTCTTTTGCAGAAGATCCAAATTCTTCAAAGTATCGAGGCTCTCTCTCTCTTTTCTTCCCTCTGCCTATATATATCTCTCCCTTTTGTATGTTTCTTGGCTCCTATTTATAGGAGAAGCAGCCGAGTCAATTAGTTTTTGATGAATCTTTCATTGAGAGATTTGATTTGCATCCATCATTCGATTTGGACCGTTGGATTATTAGGTGAATTTTATTCACCATTGGATTTTAAATCCATAGATTCTCCTTTGTTATTTCGGTTAGATTTAAAGGGGAAATTTTTCCAAATTTGAGATTTTCCCATAGATAGATGATATTTAATCACCTCTAAATCTTTAATTTAATCGGTTGCTTATAATCTTTTTCCTTTGGAAAGATTTAAGTGATCTCTCCTCGGAATTTGATTATGTTGAAAGATAGGCTTTGAAAACCGGTCACGTGTGGCCACGTGACCCTTGGTCACGTGTGGCCACGTGACCCTTGGTCACGTGTGGGCATGTGACCCCCTTGGGACGAGCTTTCTTCTTTCTTTCTGCGCTCTGCTTTCTGGTCACTGCTTAGCTATCACGTGCCACCACGTGACCCCTGGTCACATGTGAGCACGTGACCCCTGGTCACGTGTGAGCACGTAACCCCTGGTCACGTGTGAGCACGTAACCCTTGGCTGGATTCTTTTTCTTGATTTAAACGGAGAACAAGTCTGCTGCTTTTGAGCATCACGTGTCAACATGTGACCCTGGTCACGTGGGAGCACGTGACCTCTTCTGAAGCCTTTTCCTTGATTTGATCAGGGAACCGATATGCCTTTGAAGCCACTTTTAAATGTCACGTGCCAACACGTGACCCTGGTCACGTGGGAGCACGTGACCCTTTCTGAACCCCTTTTCTTTGATGTAGTCGGGAAGCTGAATCTGCCTTGCCGATGTTTTTAGATGTCACATGCCAACACGTGACTGCTGGTCACGTGTAAGCACGTGATCCTTTTCTGAAGCCTTTTCCGTAGGCTTTCCTGATTTTAAATCAGGAAATAAATGCCCCCATAGCGTTGTTCTCACGTGTTTGCACGTGAGTGCAACGCTGTCATTTTTTTTGTGACCGTTGGATTCCTCTAGGGATTTGGGGAGATGAAGCGTCTCTATCACATCCTATAAATATTCATGTCCTTTCAGAAGAGCCTCCACTTTGCTCATCTTCTTCTTCCGAGAACTTTTTCTGAGAATTTAATTCTCTTCTTCCAGAGCTTAGTTCTCTGTCTTGAAATATTTTCAGAGTTTAACTCTGTTTAAAAGGACTCTTCCTCCTCAGGTAATGGTAATCGAAGCACCTTCATTTTGACAAACTCTCTGGATTTTAAATCCATATCAAGGGTTTCACAAAGAACCCATTTTTCTTCAAGTTCTTTAACCAAAATATGAGACCACTTAACCTCCAACAGTAGATCTCTTAGGGTCGGATGATCCTTGGGGAGATGATGATGGCGGTTCAACTCCATGGAATTTAATTCCATCCCAAAAATGTTTTCTGGGAATTTAATTCCCTTCTCTTAATAAGGAATTTAATTCCAATGAAGAACTCATTTTCTTCACACGGAGGCTTCTTGGGGTCTCTTGACCTTAGGTTGTCCTTCTGCAATTAATGCAACAGGAGCTTTGTAATGATTCTCATGACCTTTATTTCAGGTATCATGGATGCCCATCTGTATGGTCTTGACGAGATCATTTCCTATGGGAATATTCGTGCACTGGGCCGCAGTCAGAACCAGGAGTTCACCGATGCTCGGTGTGCCGAGATCATGAGCCGCTTTGACGGGTACAATCATCGGTTACTCCCCCGTCGCTCTTCTCTTCTGAGGCTGATTGTGTTGGCGATCCGGGAGGCACTTCCTCTCTTTTGCACTGGCATACCGCTCAGGGCCTTGGACACTGCTGAGGATAAGGTACATTCGGTGTACCTGATGGCTTGATCTCAAAGAGGAGGCGAGATCACCTTATTGATCTCTTGCACCAAGCCTTTCAGCAGTCTGCCATACTTGCCGCCTATCGGAAGGTGGAGGATATTCGTGAGGACCCCGACGCTTGCGACCGCGAAAGGAATCATACTCGGGAGGTTCGAAATGCTTGGAGAATCTTGGACAAAGTTAATTTTGAGTTTCTCAACCCATGCCCCGCGTCTGAAGTCTTACCATTGTAAACCTGTCCTCTTTATCTTGTATGAACTTCTTAAAAGATTCAGTGACAAGTTTTATTATGTCTTTCCATGTTTGCATGCTTTTCTCTGGGATTTTACTATTTTGCTACTGTTGTTGTTGGTGCTTTCAATATGCAGGGTGCTACTCCATTTTTTCTTTTTTAGTGTACATCAGGTTTAGGCCTCACGTGTTCTGCACGTGGGGTCCCTTGATGGGGCTGTTCACAGAATTTTCCCCATGCCATATTTTCAGTGCACGATATCAGATGCAGAAAAAGGGTCTTGGAAATAGTTCCATCTCCTTGATTTTCGATGCCTTTCCTTTTTTGGGCCTTGGAAGTAGCTTCACCATGCAAGATTTTCCGCGCACAGCACTTAATGCACTTCTTTATATATGAGGCTATAACTTTCTTTTCCCTTCACGGAGAAGTTTATATTATATTTTTTTTATTTTGGTGTAACTTGTCTTGAGAAACAAACGAGCGCCATGGCCTGCAATCGCCATCATGCTCGTCGACAGCCATGGGAAGTTCCTGTCGAGGAGATGATCCCCCGCTTTGCTGCCCGATTGGTGGATCCACTCCTTACCGATGACGAATGCGACTCGGCAACTTATGAACTCTCGATCCGTAGGGGGTCCCCCCTCCCGATGGGGTCCCTCTGGCTCCGGATGATTCTCACAGCCGTGCTTGTCAACATCCCTCCTCACCCAGCGGAGATGACCCTGGCGATGCTTGACGCGGCTGAAGAGAAGCTCGAGGGTTTTCACGAGGCCTGTTTGATTACTCAGGCTTTGAAAGATCGCTCAGTTCATCTTTTGAGCGAAATAAGAGCCCGACGAGCTGTTATGTCTGCTTTTGCAGATGAACATGGCGCCAATCGATGGGGAGCGACTCCTCGCGAGAACCGTCGCTTTGATATGCTGGAGAGAGCGGAGAGAGAGATGGAGAATTTTTTTCTTTACTTTGTTAACCCTTGTGCCACTGATCCTGTGTTTGGTGACCTTTTCCCGCTAGTGTAGTATATTAGTCTTTTTATTGTATGCTTTATGCTGAACTTCCATATAGGCTCGGTACTCGTAGGTGTGTTTTCGCTTGTATAAATAAACTTTGTGTTCTTCTTATGGAAACTTTCTTCAATAATCAATCACTATCATCATGTCGCACGCATATTAAAGCTTCGAATATTATTTCTTTATCAGACGTTCATATAATTGCGAACACATACTTGATAGGACAAACGTCGGAAATTTTCTCGTTGCTTTTCATACCGGGTGACGTGAGCGCGTTTTAGATCGATTATTGCCGTCGACTGGAAGCCCATTTATATGGTCTTGAGCGTGTATGTCCCGTTTCCAAGGTTGCGGTCGCGGAAGTGAGCTTACATGACCTGATAGGATGACGCGTGGCGAACATTTTGTCGCGCGAGAATAAGGGGTTCGGCCGTAAATTCTCGGAGAGGGAGCTGGCTTCTAAGACGCTGAGCGAGCTTCAGACGAGTCTTAGGCCAAGGCCAACAAAGCATACGAACTCTGGCGAGTGCTCCAGGAGTTCATAAAAGAGGTGGTGGCTCTCGATAAAGCTGCCACGTTTACTCGTGAGAGGGTCGAGGCTCATAAAGCCACTGAGAAAGAGCTCGAAGCTCGGCTTGCTTCGTATCAGGCTCGGCAAGCTCAGGCGGAGGCTCGTCTTCTGGAGATCTTGTGTCATGAAGCCGTGGCTCAGCAACAGAACGATGAGCTGGTAAAATTATTGCACCGCCCGCCGGCTTGAGGATTTGTATCTTTTCCCTTTTTTGTACATACTCATGAATGAGAGTATCTTTCTTTTTTTGTTTCTTTCATGAATTGTACTTTGTATCCATTTTGGTTTATGAATAAAAGATACATTTTTCTTCTCAATGGTGTGTCCCCTTTGTATTCTGCGGATATTCTATCTTGATCTCCTTGCAGGACAGCGATGGCTTAGGATTCAGGGTTAGGATCTGCTTCCTAAGGCTTTTGCATTTTATGAGCCACGAGGGTCTCATAAAGAGTTTTTCTCCCTACAGGTCGAGAGGATCCCATAGGTGTAAGTTCTTCTTAAAAATCGTGAGGATTCTTAAGCGGGTTTTCCCTTGAGAGTCATAAGCATCTTACAAGAGAGTTTTTCTTCCTTACAGGTCGTGAGGGCTTGTATGTGCTGGATGTGGTCACCCTTGTCTGTGTTTTACGGAGTCAGGGGTTTCTCCAGGTATTGTAGTTTAAAGACGTCGCGGTCAAGGTTAAGGACCTCATAGTCCATGGATTTAAGGACTCCACAGTCCGATGTTAGTTTTAAGACATCACGGTCAAGGTTAAGGACCTCATAGTCCGTGGATTTAGGGACTCCACAGTCCGATGTTTGGTTGCAAGGACCCGTCACCTCTTTGAAGACGTTGAGGAATTACAACGCCAGGTATCAAAGGAGTGAAGAGATGTACCCTTAAACCAAGGCAGAATCCGTAGGGAATCGGGGTGGTTGATCGTTAGTTTTAAGACATCACGGTCGAGGTTAAGGACATCATAGTCCGTGGATTTTAAGGACTCCACGGTCCGGTATTTGCTCTGGATGCTTCACACGGGTTCACTGCCGTGCTTGGCGAGGACCAGGCTCCGCTCTGGGCATTTTCCGCGGGGTCAAAGAGTGACGTTATCTGCGTTCCACGTAACCAGGAATTTTGCACTAGATGCTTCACACGGGTTCACTGTCGTGCTCGGCGAGGACTAAGCTCCGCTCTGGATGCTTCATACGGGTTCACTGCTGTGCTCTGCGAGGACCAGGATCCGCTCTGGACGTTTTCCACGGGGTCAAAGAATGACGTTATCCGCGTTCCACGTAACCAGGAATTTTGCACTAGATGCTTCACACGGGTTCACTGCCGTGCTCGACGAGGACTAGGCTCCGCTCTGGATGCTTCACACGGGTTCACTGCCGTGCTCTGCGAGGACCAGGATCCGCTCTGGACGTTTTCCACGGGGTCAAAGAGTGACGTTATCCGCGTTCCACGTAACCAGGAATTTTGCACTAGATGTTCACACGGGTTCACTGCCGTGCTCGGCGAGGACTAGGCTCCGCTCTGGATGCTTCACACGGGTTCACTGCCGTGCTCTGCGAGGACCAGGATCCGCTCTGGACGTTTTCCATGGGGTCAAAGAGTGACGTTATCCGCGTTCCACGTAACCAGGAATTTTGCACTAGATGCTTCACACGGGTTCACTGCCGTGCTCGGCGAGGACTAGGTTCCGCTCTGGATGCTTCACACGGGTTCACTGCCGTGCTCTGCGAGGACCAGGATTTGCTCTGGACGTTTTCCACGGGGTCAAAGAGTGACGTTATCAACGTTCCACGTAACCAGGAATTTTGCACTAGATGCTTCACACGGGTTCACTGCGGTGCTCGGCGAGGACTAGGCTCCGCTCTAGATGCTTCACACGGGTTCACTGCCGTGCTCTGCGAGGACCAGGATCTGCTCTGGACGTTTTCCACGGGGTCAAAGAGTGACGTTATCCGCGTTCCACGTAACCAGGAATTTTGCACTAGATGCTTCACACGGGTTCACTGCCGTGCTCGGCAAAGACTAGGCTCCGCTCTGGATGCTTCACACGGGTTCACTGCCGTGCTCTGCGAGGACCAGGATCCGCTCTGGACGTTTTCCACGGGGTCAAAGAGTGACGTTATCCGCATTCCACGTAACCAGGAATTTTGCTGATTGTATCCGCATTTCACGGGATGGCGGTTTGAATGTTGGCGGTATGTATACCACCGATCCATGGAACTGGGAGTTGCCGCTGTTCCGCTTAGCTTGACGTTGTGTGCGTCGTTACGAGACGAATGCTGGGATGATCTCTAGGTCGCTTGTGGCCCGTCGAGATTTAGCTTCTTTCTTTGGTGAAACCTGGGGGGGGAGGTATGTTCCCTTTTTGTTTACGCCCTTGGATTGTGTACAGGGTGTGATGGAACATCACCTGTAGGGCATAAATTGAAACTTTTCTTTTATATTTTGTTTCTTTTTCCGCTGCTCTATCATTTCAGCTTCTATATCGCGGAGGTCGCGATTGCCCTATCATTTCGGCTATTTTTCGCGGTGTCCAATTATTTCGGCTATTTATTTATTTTCTACTCGCTGCTTTTTATTGCGAGTCGCCCTATCATTTCGGCTGTTTTCATGCATACATTTTTTTTTACTTGCTGCTTTCTATTGCAAGTTGCCCCATCATTTCGGCTATTTCGTATGCATGTGTGGCTCGCTAGCTTTTTCGCTGCAAGCTTGGATTTTAGATACCGATTTCGGCATCAGCACCGCTACAACTGGGATGTTGCCAGGAGGGAATCATCATTTGCCTTTGTCGATGTTGAACAAAGGTGGCTTAGCAAACAGGGTTAGGGTCCTGTCGACTAAGGCTTTTGACTTCATGAGCCGTAAGGGTCTCACAAAGGTATTTCTCCCTACAAGTCGTGAGGATCTTGTAGGTGTATTTTCTCCCTAGGAATCGTGAGGATTCCTAAGTGTATGTTCCTCTGCAAGTCGTAAGGATCCTACAAGAGGGCTTTCTCCTTATAGGTCGAGAGGACCTACAAGGGTTGCTCACCATATGGACATATCCCTAGTCACGGGTGGGACTTTGCTGAGGAAATGTTTATTCGCGCCCGTGGATTGTATACAAGGGTCAGTATTGAGCCGCTTGTAGGGCAATATCGAAGGTTGTGGGGGATTTGCTTAAGAACAGGTTTAGGTTTCTGTAACTTAAGACTTTCAAATCTCATGAGCCGTGAGGGTCCCATAAGAGAATTCTCCTTACGAGTCGTGAGGATCTCGCAAGTGTATTTTCTCCTTAGGAATCATGGGGATCCCTAAGTGTGTTGCTCCTTTGTGAGTCGTAAGGATCTCACGCGGGTGGTTTCTCCTTACAAGGTCGAGAGGACCTTATAAGTGTCTTTTAACGAGGTTGCGCCCTTTCGGGTTTTCACAAGCACTCGCCGGTAGTCCTGCTGTTTTTACTCACGGAGCCCTTTCGGGTTTTCATCCGTGCCCATTTTGCTTATGGAAATACCGTTTTCTTATCATTTTTTTTATATTTTTCTTTTTCTCCCTTTTTTTATTCATCTCGTCAGCCTAAGGATGCTGCGGTAGTAGTTTAGGGATGTTTCGGTCCGTCGTTAGTTTAAGGACATTTCGGTCCGCTGTTAAGGGGAAGGTCGGCTACTGCTTATGAGGTCTGAGCTTAGGAAGATAGCGAGCGGACATAGTCGTCGTCATCTATCATTGACCCAGGCTATGGCTCGCTAAGCATAGTATTTCTTTAAGAAGCGGCCGTTTATTGGCCTGAAAGGCCTCTCACCGTGCATGTCCATGAGTAGATAGGCTCCACCCTGGTAGACCTTGTCTATAATGTACGGGCCTTCATAATTCGGCTCAAATTTTCCCCGCTTGGCATGATTGGGAATCATAGGTCTTTTGATTACTAGTACGAGTTCGCCTTGGCGGAATGTCCTCGGCCTGGTCAATCTTTCGTATGAGCGCGTCATCTTTGCTTTGTAGGCCTCTAGATTTTGTTGCGCTATGAGCCGGGTTTCATCGAGGGCATCAAGTTCCTCGAGCCGAAGGTGAGCATTTTCTTCGTTCGTCAGCTCGTAGTGGATTGCCATTCGTAGAGAGGGTAGCTCTATTTCGAGGGGGAGTACCGCTTCCGTACCAAATACCAGTGCGTACGGCGTTGTGTTCGTGGCCGTCTTGAACGTAGTTCGATAGGCCCAAAGGGCCTCTTGCAGCCTCTCGTGCCAGTCTTTCTTATTTCGGGACACCGTCTTTTTTATGATCTTCGTCAAGGTCTTATTGAAGGTCTCGGCCAGACCGTTAGCTCGTGGATTGTAAACTGAAGAATATCTCCAGTCTATATTGTGCTGCTGCGCGAAGCGGCTAATCTTATGGCTTCTGTAGGCTGGCCCATTATCGGAGATAATCCGTCGTGGGGTTCCAAACCGATAGATGACGTGCGTCTTGAAGAAGTGGAGGATATTCTCCATCTTCACTTCCCTCAGCGGTACTGCTTCTGCCCATTTGGAGAAGTAATCAGTTGTCGCCAGGATGAAACGATGTCCCCGAGACGATGCCGGCTCGATGGGGCCGACTATGTCAGTCCCCCACATTTCGAATGGCCAGCTAGCCACCGTTGGGTGTAGTGGATTCGGATGTTGGTGGATAAAGTCTCCATGAATCTGGCACGAGTGGCAATGCTTCGCATGCTCGAAACAGTCTTGGACCATCGTGGGCCAGTAATAACCCATCCGTTTGATCTTCAATTTCATTTTTGGACCTGCTTGGTGAGAACCGCAGAGTCCGTCATGAACTTCCTGAACGGCTCTTTCTGCTTCGTCAGGTCCTAAGCATCTCAGCCACAGAGAATCAAACGATCTCTTGTATAGAGTATCGTTGACGAAAGCGAAAGATAGAGCTCGTTTCATGAGCTGATGTTTTGAGGACGCTTCTTCGGGCATTCGGTGGGACTTAAAATAGTCTATGGAGACTTCCCTCCAGTCCTCAGCCTTCTCATGGTCTTTTATTTGTAGGGTCGTCTGCTTAGTCGCTCCCATTTCTTCGTATGATTCCAGAGATATTTCTGTTGGGGCGAGCACTCGACGGCTTTGTACCATGATTTTAACGTCATCGAGGTTCTCGTTAGCCAATTCTTTAGCGAGCTTAGCTAACGCGTCCGCTTTGCTATTTTCCGCGCGTGGTATGTTCTCCAAAGTATAGGAGGGAATTTGGGTCAATAGTTGTTGCACCTTTTCGCCGTACTTCACCAACTCCGGTTTGCATGTTTGGTAGTCACCATTTACTTGACTAACGACCAGTTGAGAATCCCTGTATATAAGGAGGTCTTCAATTCCCATGTCGATGGCGATCTCGAGGCCTGCTATCAGAGCTTCATATTCAGCTTCATTGTTCGTCCTCGGCTCTGTTAAGGAGAAGGCGAAGCGCATTATCCCTCCTTGTGGAGTTACAAAGATGAGGCCTACTCCCGATTTGATTATGGGGGTACATTGTTTGCGCTTCTTCATGGAAGATGCCCCGTCAAAATAGAGTTCCCATCGGGTATCGCCGTCGTCGATCGCGTCGAATGCATGTTCGTCCGGCAAATCACAGTTCGGAGGAGAACCGGCAGGTACTGGATGCTCAGCGAGGAAGTCGGCAATGGCTTGGCCTTTCACTGCCTTAAGAGGTCGATACGTTATTGAGAACTCCATCAGGAGTAGAGCCCATTTAGCGAGTCGACCCGTCAATATAGCCTTTGACATCAAATATTTAAGAGGGTCCACCTTCGAAATGAGACGGACTTCGTGCGCCAACGCATAGTGCCTGAGTTTTGTTATCGCGAAGATTAACGCCAAGCAGTGTTTTTCAATGGGAGAGTAGTTGTTTTCTGCCCCCAGCAGAACTCGACTTAAGTAGTAGAGTGCTCTCTCTTTCCCTTGATCGTTCTCTTGTGCCCATAATGCGCCTAAGGAACCTTCGAGGGCGGTTGTATAAAGAATGAGGGGTTTTCCCTTGACCGGCGCAGCCAACATCGGCGGGTTCTGCAGGTACTGCTTGATCTCGTCTAGTGCACCTTGGCATTTGTGATCCCAAACGAATGGAGTTCCCTTCTTCATCAGGTGGCTGTAAGGACGGCATTTTCCTGAAAGATTGGCGATAAAGCGCCGGATGTATGCGAGCTTCCCTTGGAGAGACCGCAACTGTTTGAGGGTTCTTGGCGGAGGCATTTTTGTGATCGCCTTGATCTTGGATGGATCTATTTCGATACCTCGATGTCGGATGATGAATCCCAAGAATTTGCCCGAGGAGACTCCAAACGCGCATTTGAGGGGATTCATCTTCAAATTATATTGCCGAAGGCGTTGAAATATAGTTTCCAGATGCTTCAAATGCTCTTCGTATGACATGCTCTTTACTACAAGGTCATCGATATAGCACTCGACGATGTCATGTATGAGATCGTCGAAGATTTTTGTCATGGCCTTTTGATAGGTAGCGCCGGCGTTCTTTAGACCAAAGGGCATAACCCTGTAGCACAATATACCCAAAGGGGTCCGGAAAGCGGTGTGCTTCTGGTCTTCGGGATGCATCTTTATCTGATTGTACCCTGATGAACCGTCCATAAAGGAGAAAACCTCGTGGGTGGACGTGTTATCTATCATTAGCTCGGTTACTGGTACTGGGAAATCGTCCTTTGGACAGGCTTTATTGAGATCCCTGAAATCCACGCATATGCGTATCGTCCCATTCTTCTTCATTACCGGGACGATATTGGCGATCCAGTCGGGATACTGGACTTCTTGGATAAATCCAGAATCGATCAGCTTCATGACTTCGGCGTTGATGCTCATTTCAAGCTCGAGTCGCATCCTTCTTGGCGCCTGCTTAACCGGCTTGACATCTGGGGATATTGCTAATTTATGCACAGCAATCTCCGGATCTAATCCTGGCATCTCGGAGTAGTTCCACGCGAAGCAGTCTTTATGCCGTAGAAGCACGTTCTTTAACGCGGCCACCCTTTCTTCAGATAGCAGCTCGCTGACAAATGTCGGTCGCGGGTCATCTGCCGATCCCAACTCAATCTTCTTGAGGTTATCTGCAGTAGTATGTATGCCATCTTCCAGTTCTTTTGGAGCTGGCGGAAATTCTGAGACCACCTCATCATCGCTGTTCTCAAAGCACCAGGGAAGGTCATCCACGTTCTCGGGCTCTTCTTTTAATAACGTAATCGTATAACAGGCGCGAATCTGCTTCCAGGACTGAGGTGGATCTGGTTTTGCTTTTGCGGCTTTGGGTTCGTACTTTTGTGGCGGCGTTACCCTCCAGCCGTCGGATAAAGCGAATCTGCCCTGTTGGTACTGGTCCTCGACCCAGTTCTTGAAGGTGAAGCAGTCTTCGGTACGATGTCCTATGGCTCGGTGATAAGAGCAATAGCTCAGATGAGAAGCCCTGTTAGCTTGCTCAGGGTGCTTAGACTCTGGAAGCGCGATCATTCGATGTTTTATAGCGAGCTTGAGTAACTTCTCCGTCTTGTCTCGGGGAAAGGAGTACGCTCGACTCATCTTCTTCATGAGGGAAAAATCCGAGCCGCGCAATACCCGATCACGTAACTCTCTAATCCTGCGTCGTTGTCGTCGGCTCCCCTTTCCGCTTCTTGATTCATTTCTGCCTCTGCATCGGGCCTTTCGTACAACGGGTTGACAGGGATGGGCATCTTTGTCTTTTGCAGCCTGTTGAAACAGACGTTGCGTCCTGGCCTTCTCGTAGATGGCCATCTCGCGGTTGTGGTCTTCCCGAGCTTTTTGACCCACTTTCCTGATAAGCTTGTCCATTCGTTCTTCAAACGACGGACTCGGCACTTCAATCGTGGGGTCTAGTTTTGACGAGGGGTTGGCATTTCCTGACAGGGCGTCCTCTTCTTCATCAAAGGTATATATAGAGTAGCTACCGTGGGCCCGTTCCCGTTTTTCGGTTCTCGCGTATCCAAGCCCAAGTGTTTCCATTTTCCCGTTGGGCAATTTGCGTTGAGTCCCAGGGACATCCCAAATCCTGTTGTAGAACCGAGCCTGTTGAACAGTCTGTTTTAAGGGTACTCCTTGGCGCTTCAATAGCCTTTTTAATCCATTTGTGTAATATCTGGGCAAACGGATGGGTTGGAGCCTGTCGAGTGTAGCATCCGCGCCATGCCAGATCTCTTTCTCTATTTTCGACTCTGAGGATCGGTAGAATAGGATTACCTTCTCACCCCTTTGCCTGGGAAGGACGTAAAGTGTTTGCAGGTCCTGCACATTGTGAGCCTGAAGTGTGTCGAGATCCTTGTAGTGTTCTCGCGGTACCATGGTGATTTGCAAACTATGATCATCGCTAGGGGGTGCTTGTATTGACAGCCGATTGGAGAACACGGCATTAACCTCATCTTCTGAATCACTTCCGAAGACCAACATGGGGGCGGACGTCCCCAGGTTGTTGCGTTGAGATGGCCCGGCATAAACCATCTCTTCCTCTTCTTCGGTATCGCTCCCGAAAACAGGGATGGTGGCGGCGGCTTTGTTCTCCGGGTTGCGACACCTTTCCGTATCCTCGAAATCTGGCAAAAAGTACTTCGCATCTTCGTATTTGCGGACTTCGTTCACGGAAAATGGGTTCAACTCACCTGTTACGGTATACTCGAAACTATCCTTAAAGTACTTCATACACTGATGTTGTGTAGAAGGGATGATGTTGTACTCGTGTAGCCAAGGACGACCGAGCAAGGCGTTGTAGCAGGTCTTGGCGTCAATGACATGGAATTTGATGTCTGCGACGAGAAGTCCAAAGCGTAATGTTAGTATCACGGATCCGAGAGTCCGTGACGATTGTGAGTCGAAACCGGAGATAGTAATTTTGTCACGAGCGAGGTGTTGCACACTCATGCAGATTTCTTTCAACACCCGAACATTAAGGAGATTGACGGAGGATCCATTATCCACCAGGATCTTGCCTATCTTGATATCATGGCAGTATCCAGAGACATATAGGGGACGGTTGTGGTCGCACGTCCCGAGAAGGAGGTCTTCGTCACCGAAAGTGATATCGGCCGTACGCACTTCCTCCAGTTCATCCTTCATCTTTTCAGTGGCGAGGAAGGCTTGGAATTGCTCAGGTTCTTGTAACGCCTTAATTAGTGAGTCTCGCGCTTCTTTTGATAATAGGAGGGCATCGAGAATGCTAAGCTGAGAAGGTAGTTTCCTTAGGTGCGCTAGGATATTGTAGTCTACCTTACCCTTCCTGGGAGGGTCTTTGGTAGTCAGTTCTTTCATGACCTGGTCATCTAAAGTGATATCCTCGGTGACCTTTTCCTTTCCCTTATCTTTTCTACTCGCGGGCCCGAGATTCTTTTCTGGGAGTATGCGATTGCGCAGCTGAATGTTCTCGCAGGCCTCCGATCTCTCCTCTTTCCTTAAAACAGATTCTTTAAAGAGAGGGCCCAGAGCCATTTCTTCATCAGAGTCGCTCCCGAAGGTGAGAATTTGTAACCCTCCGGCGTTAACCATGTAACAGTTGCCAGTAGTTCTGTTGTGCCCATCGACAGTACTTCTTCGTTCCCGACGGATCTTGCGTTTCATGCGCTTAAAATGTTGCCGATGAGCAACATATCCTTGGCACCATATCTTAAAGGCGTCGCACTCCTCCATGGGGTGTGAAATTTTCCGATGATATGCGCAATAATCAGGGTGCCTCTCCACCCCATCGAGCGTGTTTCTTTCCGAGGGTGGTAGCCTCATTCCCATTGACATGGCTTTGGCAAACCTTTTCCTCATCTTGAATATCTTCTTGTCTACTTCGGATGCCTTTCGATTTGGCGGGGGTAGTTCAACTCTTTCGTTCAGTCGCCTGCATTTGGCTCCTTCCGATGTGGCCATCTCACGTTCCTGATCCGCTTT
This sequence comes from Agapanthus africanus, assembly GCA_030015575.1. Taxonomy (NCBI): domain Eukaryota; kingdom Viridiplantae; phylum Streptophyta; class Magnoliopsida; order Asparagales; family Amaryllidaceae; genus Agapanthus; species Agapanthus africanus. The sequence goes on along the minus strand of CM057351.1, from coordinate 312,815,836 downwards.
ACTCTTTAGACGAATCTCGTCTAGAAAGGCGTTGATCATTTCATCTGTTGGCCACGCACGCTCTGGTTCAGGCTCTGTCCCCAGCTTCTTAGTGCCAGGAGTCTTTTCATCGTCGGTAAACGGGTGGGAGACAACGTTACAATTCGCCACATATCCCTCGGATTCATCCGACGAACTCTCTCTATCATCTCCCTCTTGAAAGATGTGGTTGAGGAACTCTTGCAGTGTGACAGGAGTTCACACCTTTTGATTGTACTCTTCCAGCGCGTCGATTTGCTTCTGCAAGTTCGTGTGCTCGTCTCCAAGCTTCACGGGCTTCTTGGATTTCTTCTTCTTTTTCTTCGAAGATTTTGACGGCTGGGCGTGAGTATTTGGGCCCTTATCGCGAGTCTTCGTAGTTGGGCGGGGCTTCAACATCCCTTCGATAATTTGAGGTTCAAGAGGGTCCTTCCATTCGATCGCAGGGCACGCATGAAGGTCTCTCAGCATTCTTTTGGTTTTAGTTGATAGCACGGCCTCCCATGGAGCTTCTTCAATAAAGGAGCAAGTTTCCCCTGGTGTATCTGCTTTCTTAGGAGTATGCGGTTGTGGTGGGTTCACCTTCCACTTTTCGGACAGTACAAACTTCCCCTGGAGGTATTGATCTTCAATCCATCCTTTGAAGACGAAGCAATCTTCGATCGGATGACTTACCGTTTGATGGTAAGGACAATAGTTAGGGTTATTCACCTCAGTGGGTTGCGGCGGTCGCCTTGGATTTGGTAGGTTTATAAGTCTGTTACGTACTGCCAGCTCGAATAACCGTTTCGTCTTGTCTCGTGGGAACGAGTAGGGACGCTTCATCTTCTCATTATAATACCGGCGTCTCTCTTCCAATTGATCTGCCGGCTTCGGGGCGTTGGGTTGCTGCTGGGCATTCGCGATGAAGGTTGCCCTTCCTTTACCCTTGTCATTCCGAGGTTCCGACTTCGGGGGAGGTGGTCTATGACCCATCTGGTCCATCTGAGCCAACTTGTCGATTAAAGCCTGGAATGTGGTTGGCTTAAAGAACATCATAAATTGGGAGATAGTTGCGTGAGAGTCTAGAGTTCCCACGAACATGCCCACCGCAGGTGCTTCCTCAATACGTTGCTCGCATCTCGACCACAAATTCCGCCAGCGTATAGCATACTGGACCCAGGTTTCGCCTGGTTTCATCCTGGCGTTAATCAGTGCCGTTATTGGAGTGCGTTCACCGGCGCTTGCGAATCGCTGAGTGAATAGCAGCTCCATTTCAGCGAACGTCTTGATAGAATCGTTCGGGAGTTCTGAATACCATTCGAACGCTGTTTTTGATAAGCTGCCCACGAACTGGCGAAGCAACAGTTTATCATTACCGCCGGTGATACCGCAAAGGGCCCGAAACTGGGCAACATGTTGATGGGGATTGCCGGTCCCCTTATACACGTGGAATTTTGGTATTGTATAGCCCGACGGGTATTTGATTTGGTCGTACCAGCTTGGATACGGCCGGCCTGTCTTTACGACTTGACCAGCTGCCTCAGTCGCATGATGAACCCGAATTTGCTGGGCTATATAGTCGACCAAATCAGCCTTAGAGATTGTCTCCTCTTTGGCCGTTGAGAGGGCCGGTGGTGGATTTGACGTTTCTCCTCGGTCGTCTTCGAGAACGATTGGAGGATCCTCGACGGGTGGGTCCTGCTGGATCATCATTCCTATCATGTCTTGGAAGAGAATGCCCATACGCTGTATGTTGGCTGCTTGTTCAGCAGCCTCTTTGTCCTTCTTCTCCAGTATCCGGCGAAGGAATTCAGCGTCGGTTTCTTCCTCCTGGCGTGCGTCTGAGGACGTTTCTGGGTTTTCTTTTGATCCAGTAAGTGCGGCCATAGAATTCATCATTTCCTGGAGCTTTTACTGTTGCTCCTGAGCTTTGGTCACCGACCGTGTAAGCGGTCCTTGACTTGTGGACGCACGGCTGTCTTCTTTTCCTGACGCCATGTATACGGTGTGGACCATCATGCCCCCAGACTTAGGGCGTCTGGGCTCAGTGCTTTTAGCTGTCGTTGTAGGCTGGGGGATCTTCTCTGGCCTCCTCCTTTTATGAGCAGTGGAGGTTGAGGGGGCCGTTGAGGTGGGCGTCCAGACAGCCTTTCGTGGTTTAGCCTGGTGTCTGGCTTCCGGTTGGATTTTCAGCTTCTTGTGCTGGCGGGAGAAGTTTGGATCGATCATCGAGTCTCGGGCCTGCCCCCAAACCTTATAGATTTTGGAAGACAGCCGTTGAGGGGATCGGGGCTGTTCTGACTTTATTTCCACAACCCTTTTTAGTGGGGGAGGAGACCTCTTTAGCATTGCAGTAGGAGAATTCTTTCGCACCTTATTTAGCATCTCGAAGCTGTTCCCAGTTGGAACAGCAGCATTAATTTCTGCCATCAGGGCTGATGGAGTTAGCCCAGAGGGGGAGTTGCCCCCAGCTTTCCTTACTCGGCGCCAGTGGCGACGTCGAGCGTGTCGAGCGGACGGCGTTGGTTCAGCGGTGAGAATGGCTTCGTCTTGCCCCCTGTGTAGGTGGGGGGTCGCTGCTGGTGTTAGCCTGTCAAAGACCGATGTCCTTTGGGTAGCAGGAGCGGGAGCTGGGGCCGTCAATCTTGTAAAGATCGACTTTTTGGCCGGGGAAGCCGCCTTGGCGATTTCAGGAGCAGGACCGGTCACTTTCTTAGAAGCAGCCTTCTCTGGGATTGTAGTCCCCATGATGGGTCCACAGGATTTCTGGCCCAATCTAGAGAAGACTGAGGCGCTGATATTGGGCGACCCGTTGAGAGGAGCCGCGACAGGGGTAAGACGATCAAAGACCGACTTCTTGGGAGCTTCCTTTGTCAGCATCGGCGTCGCGAAGCTTGTTGGTGGGAGTATAGTCCCAAAGAACAATCCGGTAGTGGCCTGAGTCACCTGGTCCACCGGCATTGTGAATAACGAAGCAGCTTGGGGTCCGTAGGCTATACCTCCTGTCGAGGCAAAGCGTTGGTCGCAATTGCAGTCTGAGCAGTTGGAGAATTTCGCAGAAGTTGAAGCCATCGATCCTTTGCTTTCTGCAATAAGCAAGACGCCAATTCTTAGTATCTCGAAACCCAAGGGCAACCATCAGCGAACCGCGATTGGTTCACGAATCACGACACACGAAGTGTGGAGTGGAAAGAGGAAAAGGTCCCACCGGGCGTGCCAGAATCTGTTCCCCTTCGAACGGCGGCCTAGACGCGTGGACGTCCGTGCTTGGGGTTCGGGGCAGATGCTAATTGGTGTGCTATCCGTCCGCCTTTCCGAAGATGCCAAGTTGATTTGTGGCACCATGTATCGGAGGTTTAGACGGATGCGGCCGATGTAGCAGACTTCGTCAGATTCCCCCTCGTTTGAGGGGTTTTTGATTGTGGGGATGCTCTTCCCTGCAGGCGCAAGCCCCTGCAGTTAATTACGCTACCGCGTCGCGGTAACAAATTTCTCCTTCTCCAGGTGGTCACTTCGTGTCGTGTGTGTTTATTTTATGTTTTGTTGCCCGTGGATTGTTTACGGAGACCGAGTTATGTCGTCGCCCGTAGGGCGTGGACTAGTCTAAATCCGTATTATCTTAGATTTGGGTTTGGGGGTTTGGTTTGAGGATACGTTAGCCATATTTGAGGCCAAGATCAACTCAAACGTTTGTTAAGGATACGTTAGTCTAACTTGAGACTAAGATCAACTTAACGGGATCGTTTAGATCCGACAAGAGAGCATTTGGGCTCCATTGTTCCGGTTTGGGGACGTAGTGGTCCATCGTATGTATGGCTGTCGGGACCCGTTACCTCTCTGACGGCGTTGAAGGATTACAACGACAGGTGTCAAAGGCGTTCCGAGATGTACCCTTGAACCAAAGTTGATTGGAGGGATTCATAGTCCAGTTTGTTTGAAGGTTTAAGGATACGTTAGCCGTATTTGAGGCTAAGATCAACTTAAACGGGATCGTTTAGATCCGGCAAAAGAGCATGCGTGGCTCTATTGTTCCAGTTTAGGGACATGGTGGTCCATGGGTAATTTAAGGACATTGCGGTCCATGGGTAGTTTAAAGACATTGCGGTCCATGGGTAGTTTTAAGACATCTCGGTCAAGTTGTTAGTTTTAAGACATCTCGGTCGAGGTTAAGGACGTCGTAGTCCATGGGTTTAAGGACCCCATAGTCCGTTGTTAGTTTTAAGACATCTCGGTCGAGGTTAAGGACGTCGTAGTCCATGGGTTTAAGGACCCCACAGTCCGTATCAATGTGTGGTCATCGGGACCCGTCACCTCTTTGAAGACGTTGAGGGATTACAACGCCAAGTATCAAAGGAGTGAAGAGATGTACCCTGGAACCGGAGTGGATTAAATAGTCTTTGGCCCAATTTGGGATCAAGACCAATTAGTTATGTTATGAGCCCATTGGCCCAGTTAATTACGAATTGAGGACTTATGGCCAGCTTGGGCTAAGTCCAATCATGTCTGGAATATTGGCTTCATGTTGGTCCATTGGAGGAGAGAGTTTGCCTCTGGCCATTTAGCCAATTGGGCCAATTCCTAGTGTTAAACACTACAGACCAATCAGTGTTGAACACTGGGAATGAGATTGACAAGTTCGTGTTTAACACTAACAGATAGTTGGTGTTAAACACCAACAACAAGGCTCTCAAATTAGTGTTAAACACTAAAATAGATCAGTGTTAAACACTGGCAACAGAGATCTCACATTAGTGTTAAACACTAAGGTAATCAGTGTTGAACACTGCAAATAAAGTTCTTCGATTAGTGTTGAACACAAAGGCCAAACAGTATTTTAACACTGGATTCGGGGGTTCCATTTTAGCGTTAGACGCTAAGGCAAGAGGGGTCACGTGGTAGCACGTGAGGGCGCCCTCCCTTCGTTTGTTCTGCTGGGAAGCTCGCGTCTTTTAGAGCATCACGTGTCATCACGTGACGGGTGTTTGAATGGAGTATGTTAAAGCTTCTGCCAAGGGTCACGTGGATCACGTGAGGCACTGCCTCAAAGGGCTTTCTGTAGATCTTTTAGGGGGGTCACGTGGTGACACGCGACCCTTCTTTTCTGTAGTTGTTTAGAAGATCTGTTAATCCCTTTCAGGAATTAAATTCCTCGTAGGGTTGAACCCTGACAATAATTTCAGAGGAATTAAATTCCTAGTTCCTTTTGAAGAGTTGAACTCTGAATTTTCTGTAGGAATTAAATTCCTCATATATGTGAAGAACTGAATAGGGTTAAACCCTAATAAAAACTTTAAGGAATTAAACTCCCACTCTCTGTTAGAGAATTATTCTGGGGAGTAAGATTAAGGGAATTAAATTCTTGTTGTTTTCACAGAACTAAATTCTTAATTAGGGTTAAACCCTGATTCTTTTCATTCTGAAGGAATTAAATTCCCATAACACAGGGTCAAACCCTAATTTTATTTTAAAGGAATTAAATTCCTATAGTTCTGTGAGAATTAAATTCTCGTGCTTGCATTTTCTCTCTGTGCTTTGGATCTGCATGGCAGGATCTCAACCCATTGAGAATTAAATTCTCAACTCAAGGGGAGATGTGCACTTTACAGATCCTCCATCAAAGAGAGAACCGTGTTCTTCTATTTTATATCAGAGTTAAACTCTGTTGAGAATTAATTTCTCTTTTCTTTCAAAAAGCCTTCCCTTTCTTACCTAGGGTTTTCTTTTGCAGAAGATCCAAATTCTTCAAAGTATCGAGGCTCTCTCTCTCTTTTATTCCCTCTGCCTATATATATCTCTCCCTTGTGTATGTCTCTTGGCTCTTATTTATAGGAGAAGCAGCCGAGTCAATTAGTTTTTGATGAATCTTTCATTGAGAGATTTGATTTGCATCCATCATTCGTTTTGGACCGTTGGATTATTAGGTGAATTTTATTCACCATTGGATTTTAAATCCAGAGATTCTCCTTTGTTATTTCGGTTAGATTTAAAGGGGAAATCTTTCCAAATTTGAGATTTTTCCATAGATAGATGATATTTAATCACCTCTAAATCTTTAATTTAATCGGTTGCTTATAATCTTTTTCCTTTGGAAAGATTTAAGTGATCTCTCCTCGGAATTTGATTCTGTTGAAAGATAGGCTTTGAAAACCGGTCACGTATGGCCACGTGACCCTTGGTCACGTGTGGGCACGTGACCCTTGGTCACGTGTGGGCACGTGACCCCCTTGGGACGAGCTTTCTTCTTTCTTTCTGCGCTCTGCTTTCTGGTCACTGCTTAGCTGTCACGTGCCACCACGTGACCCCTGGTCACGTGTGAGCACGTAATCCTCGGCTGGACTCTTTTTCTTGATTTAAACGGAGAACAAGTCTGCTGCTTTTGAGCATCACGTGCCAACACGTGACCCTGGTCACGTGGGAGCACGTTACCTCTTCTGAAGCCTTTTCCTTGATTTGATCAGGGAACCGATGTGCCTTTGAAGCCGCTTTTAAATGTCACGTGCCAACACGTGACCCTGGTCATGTGGGAGCACGTGACCCTTTCTGAACCCCTTTTCTTTGATGTAGTCGGGAAGCTGAATCTGCCTTGCCGATGCTTTTAGATGTCACGTGCCAACACGTGACTGCTGGTCACGTGTAAGCATGTGATCCTTTTCTGAAGCCTTTTCCGTAGGCTTTCCTGATTTTAAATCAGGAAACACATGTATTGGACTCACCCATTGGCTATCGGAGATGGGATATATAATACCATTATCTAAGCATTTGACGATTTCTTTCATTACAGCTTCCTTCATGACGGGATTCAACCGTCTCTGTGGTTCTCGGGTTGGTCTGGCATCATCCATCACATGTATATGATGTTCAACTATCAAGGGACTAATCCCTTTGATGTCCGCCATACTCCAACCAAACGCCTCTTTGTTAGATCTCAATACCGATAAAAGTGCATTCTCTTGCTCTAATGTTAGAGAAGCGGATATTATAACCGGTAAAGACTCCTTCTCACCTAAATAAGCATATTTCAGATGAGACGGTAAAATTTTGAGATCTAATTCGAGCGGAGAAATGATAGAAGGAGGGATCATTGAGTGATTTTTGGATTTACAAAGAAGCTCAGAGCCTGTGAAAGATACAGACTCGGGTGGAGAAAAGTCAGGAGTGCAGGACTCAAGTTTGGAAAAAGTGTCCTCACTAAGATCTTGTGTGAAATCAAATAGAGATGTGGTAATGTCATCGAGATCAGTAAAGAAAAGTTCATCAGCTCCGCAACTATCGGGAGCGATTTCGTGGACAAAGCACACATCTAAAATATGAGCAGAGGGTTCTGATGGCTGACTTCCAACTTTGTATATGTTTAGTTCAATGGTCATATTTCCAAATGATAAGTTCATTGAGCCGTTTCTACAATTTATAACAGTGTTGGAAGTGGCAAGAAAAGGACGACCCAGAATCACCGGAATTTGGCCCCGAGGGTTTGCTACAGGATGTGTGTCGAGCACAATGAAGTCTACAGGGAAAACAAATTCCCCGACCTTTATCAACACATCCTCTAATTCACCCCTTGGTTTGGTGATAGATCGGTCTGCCATCTGGAGAGTGCAGTGAGCAGGTTTCAGCTCTCCAATCCCTAATTGCGCATAGACAGAATAAGGGAGTAGGTTAACACTTGAGCCAAGGTCTAAAAGAGCACGATTTATGTTTTTACCCCCAATAGAAATCGATATTGTAGGACATCCTGGGTCCTTTCGTTTCTTTGGTAGCTGGGGAATAAAAGCAGTGTTGATATTATTAGCCATGAAGACCTTCTTCGGCACTTGAGTCTTCCTCTTCTTAGTGCACAAGTCCTTAAGAATTTTCGCATAAGCGGGGACTTGTTGAATTGCATTTAGGAGAGGGATGTTGATGTTAACCTGTTTGAACATTTCCATAATTTTCTCCATATGAGGACTCGTTCTATTACCCCTTAACCGATTCGGATAAGGAGCTTTCGCAATAAGCGCCGGGTCCATCATAGGAGAAGGAAGAGGGGATAGACGAGGTCCCAAAAGAGGTGTGGGGACCGTCTGTGGAGAACTATAAGGGTTGGGTTCAGGTGTCGAGCCTAATGGGAAATGGAGAATAGGCTCTCAAGAAGGTGGTGTGGTAGAAGAAGAAGGATCAGAAGGAGAAATGTGTGTGTGTGGAAAGGTCTCAGCCGGGGTGTTAATGATAGGATTTTCAATATCATCAATACCTTCCCCGACATGATTGTTCAGCACTTTTCCCGATCTCAACGTTGTGATGGCATTTACATTGTAATGCCCAGGATTCTGTAGGGGTTGAGAGGGAAGTTTCCCTTTTTCTCTCGCACTCATTTCGGCTTTAAGGCGTGCGATTTCAGCTTCCATCGATCTGATACTCTCAGCTTGGGATGCTGAGTTTTTCTTTATCTCACTGACGGAAGATCTAACCTCAGTCGAAACCTCTATGAAATTTGATAAAAGTGATTTCATGGTTTGAGCGAATTGAGAGAATTCGTCAGAACAGGACGACTACATAGGATTAGACTGTGCAGGAGTGTTGCCCTGGTTTTGGAAATTTTGTGACTGGTAGGGGTGCTGAGTGAGTTGAAGGGGTTGCTGTTGTGGTGGAGGAAGAACCCTTTGAAATTGATTCGTGTTTGGAACTGTGTTTTGAGATTGGTTTTGGTTCCAAGCGAAATTTGGGTGATTCCTCCAACCCTGATTGTACGTGGAAGAATATGGATCGTTTTGAGGTCTTTGAAATGCGGCATTAGAATGCTCGTGACCTTGAAACGCAGAGTTTAATGGACATTCTTCCGTTAAATGAGACGGATCAGAACAACACCCATAAACAGTTTTGGGGAGCGACACTGGGTTTAGGGAGACTGCTGCAAATTTGTGTTCCATAGCGTCGAGCTTCTTTTGCATTGCTGCCATCTCAGCTCGAACACCTATGGACACATCTATTTGGTGTACGCCACCCCTATTCAATGGTTGGGTTCCACTCTCCCACTGTAGTGATTTTTCAGCGAACTCTTCTAAATACTTCCATGCTTCCCCATCATCCTTAGTCATAAAAGTACCTTGACACATGTTTTCAAGGCTCTGTTTAGTGTTTGGGTTAATGCCCTCATAGATGATTCGGCACAATTCCTATCTCGGGATGCCGTGATGAGGACACTGAACCAATAGATCCTTGAAACGTTCAAAGCATTTTGAAAATGGTTCAGTAGGGAGCTGGGCAAATTGATTCAGTTCGCTACGGATTCGAGCTGTCTTTTGTATTGGGTAAAATTTCTTAAGAAATGCAGCGGCGAATTCTTCCCAATTCGTAATAGAGTGTGCGGTAGTGTTATATAGCCACTTCTCGGCTATATCGCACAATGTAAATGGAAGAAGTCGTAGACGCATCGCATCCACTGAAAGTTGTGACGTACCCATCATTGCGCATACGTTTTCAAATTTTGTGATGAAAACGTAAGCGTCCTCAGTCTCGAGTCAGTGGAATTTGGGTAAAAGATTGATGTACTGGGGTTTAATCTCAAAGTTATCCCCATTGGCTGGTGGTGTGGATAAGCAGGTCGAAAGAGGACCTCGCAGTGGATAGCACCTCTCCTGGAGAGAGATGTGGGGTGGATTCTGCGCACCAACGGACGGCGGCAGATTAGGGTTAAAGAAGTTTGATGGAGTCGGATCCATCGGTGTGGGTGTGGTAGTGGGTAAAGGAAAGGTAAATGGAGAAATATCGACTTCGGAGTCGATAAAGGGTACACGGACTAAACGGGCACTAGAATCCCGTGTCCAGCCTATCTTGTACTAAAAAGGGTTAGTACAAGTGGCAGCGTTGACTTATAATTAGGGGTATGAATGAATGCGGTGTTTGCTTTGAAAAAGGGACGGATTTTTGAAAAAAAATGATGCGACACAACAAATGCAGCACACAAACCCTAGAATCTAGTGGTCACCTAGGTCCGGCTCTAGACCGCTCCTAACTGCCAAAAGACAAGTCGCAGGATAGAATCCTCCACTGCCTCTTTGTCCCCCTGTGGCCAGGTAAGTGCCAGGTAAGTGGGAAGGTACTCCACTACGTAAGTAGTGGGCCTAATTAATAACCACTAGCCTTCGACACACTTTCCTAGGCACCAAAAGAAATCGCGGATAAGCAATGAATTACCCACGGCCTTCTTCTGTCCTAAGTGAGCGCGACGGTCCTTAGAGTCATCTCTAGATTTCTTTTAATTAATGAGGGTAAATGCAGATGCAAGTTTTGTGGTTTTCGGGGCCTAGGAAGGGTAATGAACTCCCCACCTAATTTGGATTTGGTCGTGCCCCTTAATATCCGTATTTAGAATGCAAACAACTAAGAAACAAAATCACGCACAAAATTTAATTTTTGCAATTTGCGAGCTGCGATTATTTGCAAAGAATCCTGCAAAAAATTATTAGTTGGAGCTAAAAAGAGGAGAGAGGAGAAGGTAAGAAATCACCTGAAGAAAAATTGTACAGAGAACCCTCCAATGGGCCGCGGTTCCGCCGCAATTGCCTTCTACTGCCGCCCTTCCGCGGTCAGAAAATGGGAACACTGTACCAAAATTTTTCAGCAGCTTCCTGTTGATAACTCCAGCTCTCTGAAATTTTCCAAATTTTTTTCCAAATTCCCAGCAAGCTCCAGATCTCCTTGCAATGAAACACAACAAATTGTTTAGGGTTTGCACGAATTTTTGATCTCAAAAATCACAATGGAATAAATCTTTCAATTCAAACTATAATATGAAACGAATTAGCGCGTAATCCCCGGCAACGACGCCATTTGATTGTAAAGAATTCTTGTTTGTGTAAATCAAATCAAATAGTCCCCGGCAACGGCACCATTTGATTGATGATAAAATTCAAGACTGTGTAAGTAAATCAACTCAAATGATCCCTGATAACGGTTTCATTTGATTGTAATATTTTCTTGTTTGTGTAAATCGAATAAAGCGAATAAGTTTCTATGTGTCGGTAATATTGAATAAAATTCACAATCAAAGAATTATATTTGACCGCAATCAATTACGGTGTCGATTGTAGATCGTAAGCGAGTGCGTATCGTCCACAGGGATTTTGCGATTCGTTTTTATATTTGATTTATTTGAATTGAAAAGTTAATCGGAAAGAAAAGAAAACATGATTCAAGATTTTATCGATTGATTCAGGTGTCACTAATCTAATCAATAATCAAGAAATGATAAACAATCGAGAATCGGGTTTCGATGATATTTCCAACCAAATGTCAAGAATCTAAATGAGGCTCGTAGGAATCGATTGGATCTATAGACGTGATGTAATCTCAAGATTTCGTGTTCTTGTCCTTCGAAGGATTGATACTAGATCGATGATGATCGACGAGAGTTAGGGCTTTCTTGATGAAACTAGGGTTTCATCATTTAACCCTTGTTCTTTCGTTGATATCATTCACATTCTAGCCTCTAGCAATTGCAAGAAACGATCGTAACTCCCCAATCTCGAGCGATATCAATCAAGAAAGCATCGCAACGAATTGGGTTGTCGATTCTTGAACTTGCTAGGGTTTACAAAACTCGCAGGACTCAAGAATCGATTTAAGATATATTACATCATCATTCTATTGATTGTCTCGACTCCTCGACGAGCGGAGTATTACTCAAACATCACAACAAGAATTACAACTAGAAATTTAGATTGAATCATGATGCAAGAATTTAAAGAAAACAAGATAAAAGAATATCACCTTTTATTTATATCAACAATTTGATTACAGTCGCTCAAGAACTACAAGAGGAAGAACTAAATTGTCGACTTGGCTTCGCTCGGCTCCGTGAGTCACGGGTCGTCTTGGACCACTTGCTCTGTTGAAGAACGGCTCGGCTCCTAAAAGGTTGCAAGGCTTCTTGCTTGATGGGGTACTCGGGATCTTGGCTTTTGATTGGAATTAGGGTTAGGGTTTCACACAAGTCCTCTCACTAGACTTGTGGAAGAAGATGAAGAAAGAGATAGAATGGCTCTAGTTTGATACTAGAATTGGGTAAAGATCATTCCTCTTTATAACCCTAGGTCTAGGCTTCTATTTATAGACTTCCTAAACCCTAGGTCTAGGTTTAAAATTACAATTCCCTCCAAAAGTTTGTTGAGGAGTTTCTAGAAAGAGTTTGTTAGGAGCTAGCTTAGGTTTTAAGCTAGGATTAATTAAGCTTAGAAAACCCTAGTTTGCTGATCTAGCAGAAGCTTCTGGATTCTTCTGGAACTTGAAGTACATTTCTGAACTGTAGGAGCTGAGGTAAGCATTGTGCAGCAAAATTTGGTGGATGACGTGGCAAAACGGCCGCGGAACCGTGGCCTAAGCCGGCTTGCGCCGCGGTTCCGCGGCCAAGTTGTGGCTTCATGGCTTGGTCTCTTTGCAGTGGTCTTGGGTTGACATTTGTAGCTTTATCTGATATGTTGAATTTTATTTATCCCTTTGGATTGATACCAGAACTGAAATTATTGAGTTGGCGTAATGTTTGATCAGCTCTTTTGAATTTGCTTCTGGGTTTTCCTGCATAGATCTCAAAACAAGTGTTGCGCAATATAGGGATGATGCGATGCCATGAAATGCGGTCAATTTCCTTTAAAGTGCCGGTTTTAAAGTCTAACACATGCAAATTGATATTTTGCTATTGTTTTGCTAATATGTGAAATATGAATGCCGAACACTTCTATATGAATGCAAATGATGAGGAAATTGCCAGCTAAAATATGCAATATTTTCAACTAATCATCTACCTAGCTGCCTCTTAGCCGGCACACTGGTACGAATCCGCTTCGGTCCTGGAATGATCGAAGTAGGTGGAGCAACATCTGATCCCCGTGGTCGACTGATCTCTATCAAAGATCCAATCATCTGTCGTAAGTCTTGAATACTGGCCTCTATCCTAGCAATAAGATTTGGAGAAGGTGGATCAATCTGTTCTTGAAGAATAGGCGTACCGTCCTGGTCAATCCTCATCTCGATCGAGCCTGCCCTGACCTCATCTCTAGCGGCAGCTCTTTGTGCCCTCGTATTCTTTGGCGGCATAGTGGCTAGAACAAGGAAACAGGATCCGATAAGAACATAGAAATCGAATCATATGGATACATGGAATCAAGGAAGGAATTACAAGCAAATATGTCATAAGGTCATTTAAGCGAAGTACGGTGTCGTAAGTATGCCGCGGAATATACATACGCTATGTTACTCTGCTTAAACTACTTACTCCATCATACCAAGGGTCATCCTATACTCCGAAAGGTAAAACCTAATGCTCTAATACCAATTTTGTCACCACCCAATTTAGGAACACAAACGGCACTTAAATCACACAACGTCTAAAGGCGTAACGTAAATCAAGTACACCGAAAACCCAGAAATCTAAACCAAGAAAAGATAGAGTGATAAAACATTAGTTAAAAATATTTAAAATCTCAAGTTAAAAATCTCAAAACTTAACTTTATTTTCTTAAAAATTTCAGCAGTATCTCCTTTGTAAAAACTAGCCCCGAACGGGTATGAAACATAGATTGAAAAAGCATCCCCAAATGGGAGTAACTCACGCCTAAAGGCGGAACACAACCACAACAGGTAAATATACGACGCCGTAGCGAAGAAATAAGCAAATAAGAAGTAAAAACAACAAAATAAGAGGTAAAATATCATCGCAGCATGAAATAAAAGCCGACTCATACAAGCACGACAACCAGAAGAACCAACGATATACAAATATCGAATCCCTCGGTCTCGTCTCTGAGTCAAATATATATAAGTGGTAGATGGAGAGTACTAGATACAAAATAAGATATACAAGCGGAAGTATATGGATACTAGCACAAAAACCCACCTATAAAATGTCTCACACCCAACAGTAGCGACATCCACTGAAAATGATGCAATAAAGAGCCGTGCCACATCTATACTGAGGGTCAACCCTGCAAAACACTGTGGCACAACTGAAACATTTCAGAAAAATAAAATATTATTTTTGGAATTTAAATAATAAAATAATATATTTCAAAAAAATAATTCGATATGCGAATGTGTTTTTTTCGTAAAATGGTATAAGTATATACCAATATTTGGAAAATAATTGAATATTAATATGATTTATTAATTTAAAGGGGCATTTATTGGATTTGGGCATTTTACAAATTATTAAATAATTATTTATATGCAAGTTTAAATTAAACTTGATTAGTGCACCACTAATCACGATTAAGCCAAATCCGTATTTTTACATATCCATGGTTAGTGCACCATGACATGTTGCATTTTGTTATATGTTCGTTTCATTTGTATTTGTGTTATATGTTGGTTTTATTTGGAAGAGAAAGAAAAGATATAAAGAGAAGACATAATTCGGGGGGGAGGGGGCAAGTTATGACATGAGAGCATGGGCTATGAGAGAGAGAGAGAGAGGGGTATCCTGCACCATCTGTCATTTGTTTTCCCTCATCCTTCATTTCTTCAACTCTTCTTCATCTCCTTCTCCTCCTCCTTCACCTCCTCTACCCCATGGCAACCACTCCAAATCTTCACCAAAACCTTACCTCACATTCATTAAAAATGACCACAACCTCATCCTACACCACCTAGCAAGCTCAAGTTTAGATTTTGAGCATTTGGAGCATCTAGGGTTTTTCTTGAGTTGCTCTCTTGAGGTATAATTCTCACTTCCCACCTTTTAATTAGTTTCTTTACCTCCTAGTTTAGTTTAGTGTTCGATTTAGTATGTTTAGTGATCTTAGAATTTTCTTAGTTGAGGTTTAGTAGGTGATATGAATTGTAAAGATGCAAATGAGATTTAGTAAGTGTTTACAAGTCCTTAGAGATGATTTCTGACCAAGACTAGAAGACTAGAAACCAAGTATACGAACTTAGAATTTTCCCGTGACAGTTTTCCTTGATTATTGATGCTCAGATGGAATCTGGAGCAACATGGGATGTTTATAAGAAAATCAAACAAGTATATTGACCTAGATAAACCACTAGAAAACCACCACCAGAATATAAGACCAAATTTCCCCACTTGGACCGGCGACACCGGGCTTTTAGGCAATCTCGCCGGGCTAGTTGTGTGTGTTGGTGTTGGGGTTTGTCCTGTAGCTTACACACCTTATAACCTAGCTACTGTATTATTAGTTTTGTCCTAGACTACTTAGCTAGAATCTGAGAGCTCTTTGAGTTTGTTTTGGCAATGTTTTTCCGATATTTGAATTCTTGGTTTTGATATTTGAAATTGGATTTGGTCGTTAGTCGTTTGTACGTCAACGACGAGGGTTATTTGGTTGTTCTTCCATGCATAAGATATAGGTTCTAACCTATAAGAAATTCGTGTGCCGTATCGGTTTTCAGACATTGATTTTAATAGCATTACGATGTGTTTTGATTGTAGGTACCTTCGTGTGGACTTCCAAGATGACGAAGCACATCGACTTCGGCTAAGCGAGGAGATTAGCAGGTGAGTAGATTTATATCTACGAGGGAAGTCGGATGGATGGCGTATAGCACCCCCGAAACATTTATAATGGAAACCGATATATATAAACTATAGTTTAGAGGAAACCTATGTATAAACTCACAGATATGATCAAAGGATTTTAGTGTGAAATGATATGACAGATAAGGATGACTCGGATTGATATATGAGGATGTGAATCATAATATATATGTAATTGAAAGATGACAAGTATGAGATTTATAGCGGCATGATATGAGATCAATATCGATGTGACATGAGATCGATAAATACGATATAAGTTGAGATAGATGTGTTATGAGATCGATAAGATATCCTGTACGAGACCTTAGATCCATACCTTGTTGATGAATAGGACGATAGGATCTCTATTCTGTTTGTTGACCTCGTACGATGGATTACCGTACGCGATGAGTTATACCGGATGATTGATCCGCGCTCGTGATTTGAGGATGATGATCGAGGATATTGCCATATCGGGTACTATGAAGCTGGATCGCCAACATAAAATAGTCACCTAAACCATACTTATTTCCAAAACTGACGAATCGTATTCATCTTTTAAATGGAAATCTCAAGGGATGCTACAAATTTTCAAATGATGTCACGATTCGTATCTTTTAAAACTGACCGTATGGTTCATGTGTAGATATATATACCCGTTGATTATTCATGTTTGTGTGGGATTATCCTTCGTGATATACATATCATGTTTCCGGTATTTATTGTTATTTGATACCAGTTGCTACTACACATGCACAATTACCGATGATGCGTATATAACACTTACACCGATTTCCCGGCTCACACACATTCATCATCGGCAATTGTCATGCCACTTGCACAGTAAAACTGCTATATCAAGATATTATTCATAACCGTAAAGTACATTCATTGTTTAGTACTATCACATGACATGCTTGCATGATATACTAGATATGCTCACATTATTGCTCTATGTTTGTATATTCGTACTTTATAGTTACACGCATTAAAATGCTGTTTTCATGAGATCTCTGGATTTGAGAACCACGGTTATATTTCAAAAGGAATTTTATATTGTTTTTAAAAACATGGTTTCTCTTGATATGATATTTTGTGTCCACCATGAGTTTTCTCAGTTCTGAGCTATGCGATACTTGACTCGAGGTAGGGAGAAACCGTTTGCGGGTACATGGTGGACCTGATGAGGTATCCCGGGGCAAGAAGATCGTAGAGTTAGGCGATGAGCCTGGCGGAGGGATGCACTACCCACCGGTGATAGTTTGTACCCGGCGGTTATCCGGAGGATACCGACCGGAGTCGTGAGATGGATATGAGGGCCGATCAGAGTATACGGCGCCTGAGGGCCGATCAGAGGATGCGGCGCCTGAGATATGAGGATTTACGTGTCGATACTGGATACGGATTTCATGATGTTTCAAGTGTCGGTGTTGGACACTCAGGTTCCATGATATTGATGTGTCGTTGATGGACACATGTTGGTTGATTTTACTCATACATACATGCATTTGATTCAGATGATTGCTTTTACATGTCATTGGCATCGATTATATTGTTGATACATATGCATATATTGACACCCTAGATATCATCGTATTGCTTTCATGATACAGTATGACCTAGGAGTCGCTGTTTATTCGATTTCTTTCTGCTGATGTTTTCTACTCACGAGTTGGCAACTCACCCCCGTTGTGTCATAGTTTTCTTGCAGGTTCGGCCGCTTGGATCAGTAGCGGTATCGCTGGCGCATAGTTCCTTTAGGGTGTTTGCTTCGGTAGGTGGGACACAAATTGGATCGTGACCACCCTTGTACTTTTATATTCTATTGTATCTAGGTAAACTCCATCAATTAGAAACTAGACTTTGTATATTATTAGACCTAGGCAGGCTTGTGGTTGCGAGACTTAGAGCGATAGGTGTATGTTCGCTTATTTTGAGGCTTTTGATGTCTTTTTGTTTTCATTTATTGTTTCTGTGTTGATCTTCACCATTGGGCGTCATATATATATATATATATATATATATATATATATATGTTATTGCGTGGTTGTGATTCCACCAATTGGCGAAGAGCTAGCTCCCGCTTGGGGATGCCTATATATATTGCTTGTATGTAGTTTTAGATCAAAATATACAAGGGAGGTGTTGCCCAAATTTTTTTTAAAGACGAAAGATATTTTCAACTATAGCATAATCCACTTGCATTTTCATATATCATTATCTATGCACTTAAAGAAAAACTTGATTTCATTATACCTTTATATCAAAACTGCACCTCTGCTATTTTCCGCAAAAAGGTTTAGATTTCTGGGCTTCGGCTTACTTGAATTACGTTGCGCCTTTAGACGTTGCGTGATTTAAGTGCCGATCACGAGATAAATTTAGGGTCGTGACAAAGTTGGTATCAGAGCATTAGGTTTAACCTTGATTCAAGTTTAGGTTTGACCTTACGGAACTTAGACTTGACTAAGGAGGGGGTTTTAGGACCCGAGTTTTCACCTTATAGGATTACCTTGATTGATGGAGTAGGTAGATTGAGTAGAGTACGTAACGTGTGTATATTCCGCGGCATACTTACGACACGCTGCTCCACTTAAGTGACCTTAGGATGTACATTCTTGAGATCTGTGCTTCTATTCGTTCCTATGATCATACTCCTATTAATTTCATTCCTTCTTATGATCATATATTCATTTTAGACCTGTTGATTCCTTTCGTTTATTTGATCTATCTTCATCGATACCTGCATGAGGTTCCTATCACCAGGGTTTGAGTGCAGAGAGAGTTGCTGCTAGTGATGCGGTCAAAGCGAACTCGTCACGGACGAGGGCTGACCATGATGTTTTCTAGTGACATAGGGATGTATCAGTATAGTGTTGTGTGAGATCCCTCTGTTGAGGCGAGTGTTCAGATTTGTACTGGATGATCGGGCCATCGGTAGCGACTGTCAGATTGAAAGGACTGTTAATGTACAGCCTACCTCAAAAATCGCGATATTGTGTATGGTGCAGACAGATGACCCAGCTATTGCTGAGATTTGATAGGATGTCACCTCCAGAGTTATGAGCTGAAACCACAGGAGTTTTCAGATAGAGATGTAATAGAAGATCGCTAGTCCATCTTGAATAGAGTGACTGAGATGATTCGCTTAATTGGATGCCGACGCAGGCTCAGTTGAGTTGGAGAATCCCAGCTTAGAGTATGTTACTCAGATTTAGAGTAAATCGATCAAGTGAGGACATTGTTCGTTGGATACTCCGATGCGAGATCAGTAAGTTGACCCGTTTCAGATAGTAGGACCTCATTCAGATGTGTTGTGAGTTTATCGAGAATGGACGAATGAAGTATATTCCTCCGATAAATTTGATGAGTTCCCAAAGATGTTTTCGGCTAGATATCTTTCACAGAGTGGCGAAGATACCCGAGTTCATATTTCGAGTCCTTATGAGAGACTCCGGATTGAATGTAGCCGAGAACGAATTGTCGTATGAATACGGATAGAATAAGAGGTTCGTGTGAGATGTTAACGAGCTGTTGTTACTCCCCATGGATGCCAGATGATTGATAGGTGTGCAGAGGTGTTAAATACAGCCAATTTCATAGGAAAGCCATGATAGGGATGCAGCTGCCCGTCTAAGAGAAAAAGGGGTAAGAATAGAGTACCAACCTCCGTACAGTTCGGTATAGGTGATATCAGAAGAGACCTTAAGTAGGTTCTTTCCAGGATGCCGCAGCGATAAAGATTTGCATCCAGGATTAGTTGTATCGCACGTAGTCAGAGGGCCAGATGCCGCCATCAGTAACGCGCCGTTTTGTGAGGAGTCATGTTAATTGGCCAAGGGAGGATCAGTGGAGTGCCAGAGTAGAACTGTTTACGTCATTATACCCAAGCGGGCCGACGAGCAGAAAGATTATGGGATCGGTGATCTACAGAGGAAAAACAAGGACCCAGAGACAGAGGACGCCAGACCGTGAGCATAAGGTGAGCGGATATTCTTGCTCTGCTAGCTTTGGGCGCACCGACATATTTTCGACATTAAAGGAGATTGTTCTCCGCCGAATACGGGAGACGGAACCGCGTAGGTTCATCTTGCCTGAATTTGGGGGCAGATGCTATTTGGTTTTATCCATCCACCTCTCCGAAGATGCCAAGTTGATTTATGGCACCATGTATCGAAGGTTTAGACGGATGCGGCCGATGTATCAGACTTCGTCAGATTCCCCCTCATTGTGAGGGGTTTTTGATTGTGGGGACGCTCTTCCCTGCAGGCGCAAGCCCCTGCAGTTAATTACGCTACCGCATCGCGGTAACCACTTTCTCCTTCTCCAGATGGTCACTTCGTGTCGTGTATGTTTGTTTTATTTTTGGTTGCCCGTGGATTTTATACGGAGACTAATTTATGTTGTCGCCCGTAGGGTGTGGATTAGTCCAAATCCGTATCTTCTTAGATTTGGGTTTGGGTTGGGTTTAAGGATCGTTAATCTCATCTGAGACTAAGATCAACTTAAACATTTGTTGAGGGTACGTTAATATAATTTTAGACTAAGATCTACTCAACAGGATCATTTAGATCCAACAAAAGAGCATTTGGGCTCTATTGTTTTAGTTTAGGGACTTTGCGGTCCAGTTTAAAGACGTCATAGTCTGTAAAGTTTAAAGACATCATAGTCTATGAGTTTAAGGACCCCACAGTCCGTAGTAGTTTAGAGACCTCATAGTCTGTAAACTATAAGGACATCATAGTCCTTGAGTTTAAGGACCCCACAGTCCGTGAAATATCTGGTTGTCAGGACTCGTCACCTCTCTGAAGACGTTGAAGAATTACAACAACAATATATCAGAGGAGTGAAGAGATGTACCCTTGAATCAATATTGGTTGAGGGATCTGTAGTCCAATTTGGGACTAAGATCTAAGATTTATGAGCATATGGGCTCAATTAATCTGAATGAGGGATCTGTGACCAACTTGGGCTCGGCCCACTCAGTTTAAAATGTTGAACATTTAGCAATGCTGAGCATTGGTTTGGGTTTTGACAAACTTTTTGTCTTTTATTGATTGTTGAGCACTCATTATAGCTCTGGGGCTTTATTGTTTAAAGAACAATTTATGTTCTCTTAGCGCTCACGTGAGGAGCACGTGGCGTGCTTGGCGCTGTGCGCCAGACAATGAGCGCAGAGCGCTTCTTAAGAAATAGCGCACACGTGAGGAGCACGTGGCGCGCTTGGCGCTGTGCGCCAGACAAAGTGCGCAGAGCGCTTCTTGTGAAATAGCGCACATGTGAGGAGCACGTGGCGCGCTTGGCGCTGTGCGCCAGACTCGGAGCTTTGAACTGCTTCTTTCAATTGGAGTGCTAGGGCTCTGCAGCGCTGTGCACTAAATTTGGAGCGCTGAAGCGCTTCTTTTAATTGGAACGCTAAGGCTCTGTTTGGGCAGTTTTGTGCTCTGAGAATTAAATTTTCACTTATAAGAGACTTTGTCTCATGGATCTAAGAACAAGGTTCTTATTTTTATAGGAGATGTTTCAATCTCTTATGTTTTTGGTGAAAGGCTTTGCCTTTATGGATCTGTGATCCAAAGAGAATTGAATTATTCTCCCCCCTTTTTATAATGAGATGTTATTATCTCTTTTGTGAAAGAAAATTTGTCTTATAGATCTATGATCTGGCAAAGGAACTAAGTTCTTTTTCTTATGAGATGCTTTGATCTATCTGTTTTTACCTTGAAGGAAAGTTTTTCTTCTGCCGAGAGCTTTCTCTTCTCTCTGAAATTTCTCAAAGTTTGTGTGGGAGGGGAGGAGGGTTCCTCTATATGAGACTTGAAGTCTTGAGGCCTTTATATAGTGAAGGATGATTTGTTGAATCAGTTAAGGAGATCTTTTCTCTAATTGATTTGGAGATGTTTCCCTCGTTGGATCTTTGATCCTAGGGCTTCTGTTTTACAGAAGGCAATCTTCTTGTTTTTAACAAGATTGGGAAATCTTTTCCCATACAGAATTTATTCTGTATTTTGGTGATTTTTTAATCACCATTGGATCATTGATCCAACGGTGCTCTGATTTTTAGAGCATAATATTTCTTGTTTGGAAAGATTCTGAGGAATATTTCCTTAACAGAATTTTATTATGGTCAATTGATGATTTTTAATCATGTTCGTTGGATCTTTGATCAAAGGGCTGAGAATATTTTGTTCTATTGCTAGCGCTTACGTGCTTTGCATGTGGTGCGCAGCTTAGAGTGCTGCGCTCTTAGCGCTAGTGCTCACGTGCTTTGTACGTGGTGCGCTGTCTTAGAGTCTTTAACTCTCAGCGCTGGCGCTGCTAGCGCGAGCGCTCTCGTGCTTTACACGTGAGCGCTGTCTTAGAGTCTTTAACTCTCAGCGCTGGCGCTGCTAGCGCGAGCGCTCTCGTGCTTTACACGTGAGCGCTGCATCAGAGTCTTTGACTCTTAGCGCTGGCACTGCTATAAAGCGCTGCTTCATTTCAAATTTCAAAATTTGAACAGGGCTTTGCTCTGATTGGGGAAAAAAATGCCCCCCCATCGTTGCGCTCACATGGCCTACACGTGAGTGCAGCGGTGGCAACATCTATACCATTGGATCAACTCAGAAGTTGAAACGGCTCTCAGTGCCTATAAATAGGGCCTTTGGCCCTTAAGATAATCTCTGTTAATCTTCTTTCTTGTTTTCTGAGAATTAATTCTACCTCAGAGCCAAGCTCTTTCCTTTAAGAAATTTCTTAAGAGTCAAAACTCTGCCCAACTTAGGTAAGAATTGAACTTTTTAAAAGAGCTTTACTCTTCTTAGATCATAGATCTAAAAATATATTTTTAGGGTTTTACCCATTAACAGAGCCATGCTTATCTTTAGATCATAGATCTAAAAACTTTATGGTTTTTTTTATCCAGAGCCATGCTCATATTTTAGATCAGAGATCTTCAAGATATAATCTTTTTATTTTTTTGTGATTTTAACTTATGAACTGGAACATTGTTCATGAAGAACTCTTAGAGTTCATAGATCTTGAAGATCTCGGAATCTTTAATTCATTAAAAACTTTACTTTAAATTTTCTGATGGGTTATTCCATCATTTTTACAGAGCATGGCTCTTCAGAATTTTTCTTGAGGAATTTTTATTCCTTTCATCATTGATTTTGATAGGTGTCACTCCTGTCTGCAGAGCGTTGCTCTCGAGGAGTTTAACTCCTTGACCCGAGGAGTCTCTCATTAAATGAGAATCTATTTTAGGATTTCTCCTTGGGTCTCTTAATATGAACTTATTTTCTCTGTGAGGATATCAAGAGTTGTTTAGATCCCTGTGCCCGTTTTAATAAGCTTTTTCTTAATCAGTCTGCCCACTAAACTCTCACCGATTTTCCTTTTCAGACGTTATGGCCGCTCATCTGTATGATCTTGACGGGATTATTTTTTATGGAGACATTCGCGCACTTGGCCGCTGCCAGAACCAGGAGTTTACAAACGCCCAGTGCGCCGAAATCATGCGTCGCTTCGATGAATACAATGGTCGACTGCTTCCTCGTCGTTCCGCTCTTTTGAAGCTCATTGTGAGAGCGATCTGGGAAGCACTTCCTTTATTCTATGACGGCATGCCGCTTAAAGCATTGGATGACACCGAAGGTAAGGTACACTCAGTGTATCTGATGGGCTTAATCTCAAAGAAATGGCGAGAAAATCTTGTTGATATTCTGCATCAAACTTTTCAACAGGTGACGATAATCGATTCCTATTGAAGGGCGGAGGACATCAGTGAGGACCCTGACGCTTGTGATCGTGAGAGGAAGCATACGAGAATGGTTCGAGAGGCCTGAAACATTTTAGATGGCCTAAATTTTGAATTTCTCAATCCATGTCCTGGATTTGATGTCTTGCCATTGTAAACATTTTAATGATGTTTTTGTTTACCGTTTTCATCACTGTAAGAATTTTCTGAAGTATGAATAGACAATTCTTGTTTCCGCATGTTTATTTTATGCACTAAACCTTTTCCGCTCATACATAAATGGATATGCTTCGAACGCTTAACTGGATGCGAATCAAATGTTCTTCTTACTATCATTCATAGTATGTGATTGACGTCTGTAGGTTATACCTTTTCATCTCGATTTGACCTATAGCAGTTTATGCACTATTGAGTAGCACCTTCATTTCTCTGGCATGTAATTTTGGCAAATGTGGTCTGTAAATAGTCCATCTTGACATCCTTAAAGGGTAGTGATGGCTTAGGAAACAGGTTCAGGTCTGCCGCCCAAGACTTTTCAATTTTATGAGCCATGAGGGTCTCATAAAGACTTTTCTCCCTACGAGTCAAGAGGATCTCATAGGTGTATTTTCTCCTAAGGAATTGTGAGGGTTCCTAAGTGTGTTTTTCTCTTCAGAGTCGTAAGGATCCCCCAAGAAAATTTTCCCCCTAACAAGTCGAGAGGATCCGTAAGTAGTTGTTTCCCTCCTTGTCGATGTTCGGCTTCGGAGAGTGTGGCCAATGAATAGTATGCAAGCGCCTATCTTAGACTGACTTGTAGGGCCCCAGTGCTAAGGAAACAGTTTTTTTACTGCCTAAGGCTTTTCCCTACGAGTCGATACGAATCGAGAAGTTCTTGCAAGAACGTTAATTTCCTCACAAGTCGAGACGAATCGAGAAGTTCTCGCAAGAATGTCCTAACGTCATAGTTAACCTCTGCTCTTTATGACAAAGGTCCATTATGGTCTGTGGTACTAGGGTTTTGTCCTTCGTACCGTCGCGTTGGCTGATGTATTCCTTGATAGGCAATCTTGCTGTTCGAGCAGCCTTGCGACCGTCGTGTCTCTGATCCCTTCGGGGGCTGGACAAGACATCTTCAAGCACTCTTCCAGGTAGTATTACCATCGAAAGAGCAAGCGTTAGGGATATTCCATGTCTCTTTTTACTTGAGGTTAGGCTCGGTTTGGGAGCTCCGATGAGTCATAACCACTCCGCGCTGGTGTGGGATGATCTCTGATAGTTTTTCAGGTTTTATTTGAGTTGCCATCAAGACCCTGAAGCTAGGAATTTGGCCTTTGATGTAAGTCTACGTTACCCACCCCGGTTCTTACGGGGAGGCGGAATAAGTAAAAAACGATTTTTGACGCAAGGTAACATGGACTAGAAATGGAGGATCTTTGCTAAAAAAAACCTAGCAAACTAACTACAAGTTTAGCGACTCGGTTAGAAGGTTATACCTAGGTCTTGAACTCCTTCTCTTCTTGCTCCTTGGAGTGGTTTGAACGACTCCTCTTCGTCGTCTTCTCTTTGCCGAAGAAGGATCCTCCCGAAGGCCTCTACCTTGAGCTCCTACCTCAACCTAGAGGTAATTAAAGTACTTGACTTGCTAAACCTAGAACCCTAGAATGAGTAGAGAGGAGTTTTTGTGGTTTTATCTCAAGAGCTCATGGTTCTCAACACATGAGAGATGAGAGCTTTGAGAGAGAGGAAGAGGATGAGCTAAACATACGAGAGAGAAAGAGCAAGAAAGAATAAGGATATTTTGCAACCATACTCTCATATTAGTAAATTATGAAATAATAATAATGATTAAATAAATTGTGATGGTTCAATTGGAATGATCATTATCATTTTACATTAAATGAATTTTGCAAGAATCAAGAAGCATCTTCCATGTAAAATGATGATGGTCAATATGTCAACATAGGTCAACAAGTCAACCAAAGTCAAATGGTCAACAACCCTAACCATGGCACATTATCCCTAATTAATATCATTAATCATATTTCTTATTCTCATTAGGATTTGGAAAAAGTCAACGGTCAACAACCCTAATGAGAATACTCTGCCTCTGTCAACTGTGCATACATACCCGCATCCGTGTTCCGAGGAATACGAATACACTGAGACAAAACCAATCCCAAAACAAATACTAGGATCTGGCTTAAACCAAATCCCGCTAGTAATAACTACCCGGACACCAAACGTGCACAAGTGCGCGGATGTGAACGAACCCCGTCGCAAAACCATGCAACCTCTACTCTGTTTTGCCGAAAGGCGAATAACCCTCTGTGTGGGACTCTAAAGACTCGACACTACACTGGCAGTGGGTTTAACCACAGGCCGCAAGCGGTACTAGCTGTACATAACGGTCTCCAGGTAGATGCCGATAAGAAGACTGATGAGGTGAACCCATCCGAACTCCTACTGAGCCTGAATGTGACAATCTCCGTACAGTCCGGTCTGTTCATCTGAGAATATCGCATGGCGGGCCTAGGGGGGCGGTAAACATCAGTCCCCTAATAGCGGTACAAGTCGTGTCGGAGTGTAGCCCAGAACACCCTGAGATAACACTGGAAAACTGATCGCACGCTTTTGGCGTGTCGGATGTTCAAAGTTCTAAAGTTATAACCGCGATCAGGATGGTGTCGCTATGCAGCTAGCCGGTTGAGCACGGGTCGATCCACAGGGAGATGGTTGTATGTTCGTTCGAGTTTTAGATGAGTCAATAAAGAATGTGTATATGTATGTCCAAATCTAACCTATGTGTTTTATATGCAAGTATAAAGTTGTTAAGAAAAAGATACGAAAGTGTAAGCTAAAGAAATCCGCACTCAAAACCTTTGAGCTGAGTCTTGATCAATTGAAGCTAGAGCATTCGGCAACAACGTGGATTAGGGGATTTAAGCACGGTATTCGTGGAATCCGGCTTATTGACCCTTGTCCTTCCGTTCTTGTCTCTTGCTTTCGCCTCCGGCCAAACCGAACGCAACCGGTCGCGGTTAGGAATCGCCGTTACCTTGGTAGGGTAGGGTGCCTAACGGAGTGCTTGTGTAACGTTTGGGCGGAGTTCAAAGGAAAATAACGGGAAAAGGAAATGAGCAAAGAAACATTAACTTACAATATTGTATTTATTCTTAACAACAACATATTAACAACCATTCACAAAACAAACCAAAAAGAGAGAACAAAAGAACAAAGAAAAGAAAAGATTATAGGTAAGTAAGTGCATGGAATTTAAAGTGCAAGAAAGTAAAGCAAGGAAATAAATTGCATGAATGTAAAAGAGCAAGAAAGAAAAGTGCAAGAAAGAAAATATTAAGAAAGAGATCTAGGAACCATGGAACAAGTTACACACCATGGGTTTAATAACCTAAACTTAAACTTGCAAGCTCAATTAAGAGGTTGCAGGATCAAGAGAGAGCTAAAAACCCAAGGCAAAATGAAGCACAAAAGAGACTTTATTCTTTCCAAAATGATACAACCCTTGAGATCAATGAAGAGGTTGAAAGATCAAGAGAAAGCAAGGATCTCAAGGGGAAGCTATGCAAAAGAATGATACAATAACCCTCATCTTCATTTCATCATCCACTCAAAAAGCTCTCACTACAATTTTCATGGAGGAAAGAATGAAGACGAAGAAGCTAAACTAAATCCTAACAAAAAGTGGGCATAAGAATTGATCCCTTACAATGGCTCAGAATCGGGGTATTTATAGGAGGAGAGTTGAAACCCTAGGGCAATATTCTGGCCCCAAATGAAATGACAAAGCTACCCTCAAAATTTGGTCAGATAATGACACAAAACCGCGGCGGATCCGCCGCGGAAACCCACATTTGGCGACGGTTCCGCCGCGCTTTTGTGGAATTGTGGTCTCGAATTTTCTGGGTTTCCTTGTGTTGCCATCTTATGTTGTTCTACATGTACCAAATTGCAAATTTCTTCCACAATTGTTTCAGATCTGCAACGGTCCAAAATGGCATCAAAAATAATACTTTTGACATTTTCTCCCTCGAGCTCCGCGCACCCATTGATTCTTGTGCTGCCCCCCTCGTGCTTTGTGTTTGTCCGAGACACGAATGACCACTGTCATATTTTTTGTCTCTGGAACCGGTACGCGGCACTGGACAGATACGGATGACCGGAACCCGGCTTTTATCTGCTGTCAACAGATGTTTTGTATTTTGGCGTAACAGTGGAGATTTTGTATCAATTGCATTATTTTGGACTAGGAACCTGTAGCCTGTAAATATGTAGCAAACACGGATTAAAAGCACCTACCTATAAATAAACGAGCGTAAGAATGAGCGATATTAAATGCAATATTCTGGTATGAACAAATACCCCCAAACTTAACTTTTGCTCGTCCTGAGCAAAACCAATTATTCACAAAAAAGTCCTAACCGCACTTTCGCAGGGAACGCGATTGCATTGAGCACGTGCAACAAGCCGTTAAACCTCTAGGTCTCCCTAGTAGGAAGAGTGTTGTCTCCTGAGAGTTTTCAGCGGATTACACCCACAAAATCCCGTCAAGCTAGTTTCATAAGTTAACATCGATTCTACTCCTACAGTTTAGTATCTACGTTAGAAACTCTATTATCCTAAGTTAGAAATATCCAACCCTTATTTTTCACACCTCCTATCTATTTAACCTTGGATCCTATACGTTCCAAAAAAGTTTAGAAAGATGTTGGTTCTCCTGAGTTTTCCTTCTAACAGTGTGGTCTTAAATCAAGGATTTTTATCAACTTTACAGAAAACATAAGTCTTATTCTTTATTTCTATTTCTTATCCAAACATCGATTGTATACCCCTACGTGTGTGTATTTGCACCCCTACACTCAAAAATTCAATTCAAGCTATAATACCCTTGCCCTAATACCTAATACTACTTCTTTTTATTAAGGATGGACGGATTTGCTCACACACCTTTCATGCGACTATTAATGCTTCTTGAGGCACTAACAGCCGATTACTGAATGTGTGAACTTAAAGCGTAAATAGCAGTTTCCACTTCTTGACTTTATTCTATTTTTCTTTTTCTTTTTCAAGACCAGATATATTTTCCAATAATGCTCTTTTGGTGTTTAGCTTTAAATACCGTTTTTTCTTTCATACTAGGTTTTCAGGCAAGAGTATTTCTAGGTATCCTCTACTATCCCAAGTTTCAAGGTACGTGTAAGTGCAGTTTGTAGGGTATATACTTTCTAAATTTGAACTCAAGAAAAGAAACTATTTTTCAGACTTATTCTTCAGTAAAGCTTCAATACTTTCCCTTCATCTTGACTTAACTCAAGAACTGAACTCAAGATTACCTATTTCTCAAAAAAAAACTGTAAGGACGTATAATCACCAAGTTTAAACAGAATGAGGGTTATTTTTAGGATTTTCAATTCCTAAGCCTAGAATTTAGTTATTTCTAACATATCAACTAAACTTTCAGAATAAAAATCTAAGTTACCCTATTAGCTAACTTGACGACAAAGTTTTTATATTTTGGAAAAATTTTCGATTTTTATGGGTTTTTAATAAGTATGCAAATGCAAAATATACAAATGAATGCGAAGGAAGAAAGCTTACCGAGCACACCCCCAAACTTAAACTTGACAGTGCCCTCACTGTCAGGCTACACCAAGAGCGTCAAAATTGTCGGCGCTCCCTAAAAACAAATTATATACAAAACAAAAAAGAAAAACAAAAAATATATACAAAAAGGTTCCCCCCCAAACTTAAGTAAAACAGTGTTTCCACTGTTAAACGTTGAAGTTCAGGATCAGGGGGAAAGAAAACAGTTTTAAACTATACAAGGCCTTACACAGGCCAAAAGTGAGCACCAACCATTCAAAGATTTTATCGCTATAATATACAGGTTGGTGAAAGAATGCGGAGAGGTAAGAAATAGAGAATACGCGAGACCGTATGGAGATAGAAGCGGGATACGGTCTCGGTATAGGAGAAGAAGAATGGCGGAAGGGAGAAAGAAGTGGAATACAAAGTTGAGGGTGGAAATGGATTGAATAAATTAGTACAATCTGTGATGATTGTTGGGAAAAGATGGATTGTACTAATCTATCAATATGGCGAGAAATTGGGTCAAATCCCTCAAGATTCGTGAGAAACCATGGGTAAGCCGAACTTGGTGAACCAGACATATGAAATGAAAGTGATACGGTTTCTTGCATGGTCGAAACGATGGAAAGGATAGAGGTAGGTGATTGAGGAAGGTTATTGGTTAAAGGTTCATGAGGGTGTACACAGTCAATGAAAGGGATACGATGAATTGGAAAATCCGACTCATCAACAAGAACTGTTTCATCCTCAAAAATATCCTCAAAGCTAAGCTTATCCATGCAAATTTCATCGAAATCAAGACGCATATGAAGTTCGGGAAAAACATTTAATGACTCGGGATGATGAATTGGAGAGAAAAACTCAGCCAAATCTACGGGTTCATCATCCAAAATATTCCCAGCGTCAATATCCTCAATCAAGTGAAAATCTATATTCTCAGACACCTCAACAAAAGCATGGATATCAATCAATTCAGGTTCTAAAGTGGAGGTGTAGAGGTCAAAAGGTTTAGGATTGGTTTCACTTGGAAGGGACCGTTCACAATCAGGTAAATCAAACACTACAAAGTCGCACAACTCATTAATCATTCTATCTTCAATCGGTGAATCGTTGGGAACACTAGATAGACATTCAAAACTGGAGTTGTGGGATTGAAATTGAAACGGGTAGGTCTGATTTGGAAGGGTGTACAGCTCACTCTCTCCGCTCAAATTCTCAACCTGTCCTATCGCCTCTTCATACATTGGAAAATTTGGAGCTAGTTGGAAACTAGCTACCGAGTCACTAGGTTGTATGAGGGCGGCCATGGACGCATTCAAATCCATCATCTGTTGGTACGACGCTACCCTAAATTCTTCCAATGACTGTTCCAGACTAGACATGGGTTGTGAAGGGATCTCAGTAAAAGATTCAAAGTTGTTTGGATACTGAAAACTTCCAAATGGCGGTTCAGAAGCAGTGTCTAAGGAAGGTGCAAAAGTCGGGTAGGACTGGTAGGAATTGAATGGCTGGACAAGAGCAGGATCAACATTTGGAGATGAAGGTGAATGGAATTGTTGATCCCAAGAATTTGTAGTGGTGAAAGGAGTGAAAGATCGGCTATGAGATTGTTCAATATATTCAGCGATGGACAAAGGACGACTTGCAAAAGGGGTATCAACATAAGAGGGTGCGGGAGCTTGAAAAGGTTGATACAAAGTGGAATGCGAAGTGCAAGTGTTTGTCCTAGACGCTTCTATACGATCTTTCAGTGAAATTTTGGGCATGGAGGGGTCGTTCGAAATTCGACCAAAGCAAGAACCGTAGGAAGTTATTTCTGGTTGTGGGTATCAAAGTTCGGCAAGAGTTTTGCGAGGTGGGGTACCCATGATATGAAGAGAGAAAGAAAGAAAGGCAGAGAAAAGGAGGGGAAAAAAGAATGTGTTTTTTTTTAAAATTTTTTTTAGTTAACTATTAACAAAAGATTGAAATATACACACAAAAAGAATCTGGACCAAAAAAACAATCACGACACAAAAATACCACATACCTAATCGGTCTAGGGTTCACCTAGGTCAACTAGACCTGCTCCAGAACTTGATTGTCGAAGTAAAACTGTGTCGAGAAACGGGCTCAAGATACATTGATCACGAGGCCAGGTAAGTGCAGAGATAGGGGGAGGTTTTCCGACGCTTTCGCGAAGGTCCTTAATTAAATAACCCTTTCTCTTTTGGCGGTTTCGCCGTTTAACACTTTCCTAGACACCCCGTAAACAATATACCGTGAAGCGGTGTTCTAAACACAGTTAACTTCTCCTAGTGAGCGTGAAGTCCTTAAGTCTTAAAGTCTAGTTTCTTTTAAAATTTATGCGGGTAAACGTTATGCTCAAGTTTGTGATTTGTGGGCCACGGAAAAGGTGATGAAATCTTTTACCGTATGTTGTGGGGTTCGCTTGCCCTTAAGTCCGTATTAATGTATGCAATGCGCAATTCAATAAAAGTTCTATAAAGAATCAAACAATCGTTTTTTTTAGTTTAAGCACGGCACTGCAACAAATACGGGTTAGTCAATTTTTAGCATTTGCTAGCGAACTTGCAAAGAAACCTGCAAAGAATAGTATATTGGATGCGTCGGATTTGAGAAGAAGGTGTTTAAGAAATACGTACCGTTAAGTTTTTGGGTTAGGAAACCCCCGTTGAATCAAATCTGGTAAGCTTGAAAAGTTCGCTTGCGCGGGTCAAACTACCCGGATCTTTGGCACTGTACTTTGCAATCACCTTAGCCTTGAACGTACACTTTGCTCCCTACAATCGCAGTTCGCAAATCCGCAAAAATCTGCAGAAAATACAGTATGGTGGAATTCACAGAGAAGATAAAAGAAAAGAAAAAGGGGTGGAGAAAAAATTGGGCACAGAGGCCTCAATGGCACCGCGGAACCGCCGCTCAAGGCACCTTTTGACCGCGGTTCCGCGGTCAAAAATGTTGACTTGGGGATTTGTCTTTGGTCAACGAACTCCACTTCTTCTCTTCTCCAAAATAAAAACCTCTGTTTTCTTTTTGGATTACTGTATTTACTCCAGATTAGCCTGCACACTTGCACACAAAAATAATCAAAAATAACAAAAAGATTTTTTTTTTTTTTTATAAATGTATACAAAAAGAATATTAACCCGAATAACAAGAAAGAAAATACGCTACCGTCTCCCCGGCAACGGCTCCATTTGATCGCACGCTTTTGGCGTGTCGGATGTTCAAAATTCTAAAGTTAGAATCGCGATCAGGACAGTGTCGCTATGCAGCTAGCCGGTTGAGCACGGGTCGATCCATAGGGAGATGGTTGTATGTCCGTTCGAGTTTTAGACGAGTCAATAAAGAATGTGTATATGTATGTCCAAATCTAACCTATGTGTTTTATATGCAAGTATAAAGTTGTTAAGAAAAAGATACGAAAGTGTAAGCTAAAGAAATCCGCACTCAAAACCTTTGAGCCGAGTCTTGACCAATTGAAGCTAGCGCATTCGGCAACAACGTGGATTAGGGGATTTAAGCACGGTATTCGTGGAATCCGGCTTATTGACCCTTGTCCTTCCGTTCTTGTCTCTTGCTTTCGCCTCCGGCCAAACCGAACGCAACCGGTCGCGGTTAGGAATCACCGTTACCTTGGTAGGGTAGGGTGCCTGACGGAGTGCTTGCGTAACGTTTGGACGGAGTTCAAAGGAAAATAACGGGAAAAGAAAATGAGCAAAGAAACATTAACTTACAATATTGTATTTATTCTTAACAACAACATATTAACAACCATTCACAAAACAAACCAAAAAGAGAGAACAAAAGAACAAAGAAAAGAAAAGATTACAGGTAAGTAAGTGCATGGAATTTAAAGTGCAAGAAAGTAAAGCAAGGAAATAAATTGCATGAATGTAAAAGAGCAAGAAAGAAAAGTGCAAGAAAGAAAATATTAATAAAGAGATCTAGGAACCATGGAACAAGTTACACACCATGGGTTTAATAACCCAAACTTAAACTTGCAAGCTCAATTAAGAGGTTGCAGGATCAAGAGAGAGCTAAAAACCCAAGGCAAAATGAAGCACAAAAGAGACTTTATTCTTTCCAAAATGATACAACTCTTGAGATCAAATACCAACCCTTAAACCTTCAAGCTCCATGAAGAGCTTGAAAGATCAAGAGAAAGCAAGGATCTCAAGGGGAAGCTAAGCAAAAGAATGATACAAAATAACCCACATCTTCATTTCATCATCCACTCAAAAAGCTCTCACTACAATTTTCATGGAGGAAAGAATGAAGAAGAAGAAGAAGCTAAACTAAATCCTAACAAAAAGTGGACATAAGAATCGATCCCTTACAATGGCTCAGAACCGGGGTATTTATAGGAGGAGAGTTGAAACTCTAGGGCAATATTCTGGCCCCAAATGAAATGAAAAAGCTACCCTCAAAATTTGGTCAGATGATGACACAAAACCGCGGCGGATTCGCCAAGGAAACCCACATTTGGCGGCGGTTCCGCCGCGCTTTTGTGGAATTGTGGTCTCGAATTTTCTGGGTTTCCTTGTGTTGCCATCTCATGTTGTTCTACATGTACCAAATTGCAAATTTCTTCCACAATTGTTTCAGATCTACAACGGTCCAAAATGGCATCAAAAATAATACTTTTGACCTTTTCTCCCTCGAGCTCCGCGCACCCATTGATTCTTGTGCTTCCCCCCTCGTGCTCTGTGCTTGTCCGAGACACGAATGACCACTGTCATATGTTTTGTCTCTGGAACCGGTACGCGGCACTGGACGGATACGGATGACCGGAACCCGGCTTTTATCTGATGTCAACAGATGTTTTGTATTTTGGCGTAACAGTGGAGATTTTGTATCAATTGCGTTATTTTGGACTAGGAACCTGTAGCCTGTAAATATGTAGCAAACACGGATTAAAAGCACCTACCTATAAACAAACGAGCGTAAGAATGGGCGATATTAAATGCAATATTCTGGTATGAACAAAAACCTACCAGTATATCTCGCGTACCCTGGCCAGGAACTTCGTGTAATGGCTCTCCTAGACACAGCGCGATATCAACCCCCGATACCGGGAGAGAAGAATCATGTCTGACCGTCACTGCCTCTAAGTGCTTCGGGACTGCACCCAACTGCTATCTGTTTGCACGAATCATTTGAGCCGTGGTAGGGTAGCAATCTAAGAACAGTGGGAACACACTCGAGGCGAAGTGACATTGTCAAGTCAGCGGACTAAGCTGTACTCATGTCACCCGGGAACTGATAACTGACGATAGGCATAGTACCAACCAACAGTTCCCAGCGAGTCCTGTCCAGTGTGGTCGTAACCTAACGAGCATCTGCATACTATCTCCAGTATGACGTACTGAGGGCTGTGGGACAGACCATCTTCCCTCCTGGGATGAGAAATATATACACTAGTCTACTCTGGAGTATCGATGCCCCGTCTCGATAATCCTACGACTAGGGACCTGTATAAGGATGCGCTTATAGATTACCCAGCCCCTAATAGTGTGACTGCCATCACAACGCTGGTAATCAAGCAAAGATCTTAAGGGCTCCACTAATGTGTATAGGCGATATGATAAAAGAAACACATGAACATATTAAAGTAGAAACAAACCAAGTAGCATACTACCATTTTGAGCAAGATTGTCTATACAACTGTGAATATCCCAAGCTTCCATTAAGTAATATACAAACTAGTATGATACAGTAATGGCCTCTAGGGCATATACACTAACAATCTCCCACTTGCACTAAGGCCATGTACTGGCGTATCGAAGACCTATCATCTTGATCGGCCGCTCGAACTGAGTCTGGGGTATGGCCTTCGTGAATGGATCTGCAGTGTTATCTTCTGTAGCAACCCTCCGAACCTCGATCTCCCAGCGATCCACGATCTCCCTGATCAGGTGATACCGCCTCAAGATGTGTCTGGACTTCTGATGGGACCTGGGTTCCTTCGCTAAAGCTATAGCCCTGTTGTTGTCACAATACAGAGGTATTGGATCAACAATGGACGGAACCACCAGAAGTTCTGTTAAGAACTTCCTCATCCAGACGGCTTCTTTTACGGCATCAGATGCAGCGATATATTCCGCTTCCATCATCGAGTCAGCAACGGTTTCCTGTTTGGAACTCTTCCAACACACCGCCCCTCCATTGAGGGTAAAGACATAACCTGACATGGATTTGGAGTTATCCTTGTCACTCTGGAAGCTGGAGTCAGCAAAGGCCTCCATCTAGAGGTCTTTTCCGCCGTAAACTAAAAACATATCCGTAGTCCTTCTCAGATACTTCAGAATGTTCTTTACCGCTATCCAGTGCTTCTCCCCAGGGTTTGACTGATACCGACTTACCACACTCAGTGCATAAGCTACATCTGGTCTGGTACACAACATCACATACATTATAGAGCCTACCGCAGAGGCGTAGGGTATAATAGACATGCGATCCCTTTCCAAATCAGTCTTGGGAGACATCTCTTTAGAGAGGGTGATCCCGTGACAAGCCGGTAAATTACCGCGCTTGGAATCTTCCATACTGAATCTCTTCAGTATGGTGTCGATGTACCTGGACTGTGAAAGTCCTAATATCCTCTTGGACCTATCACGATGGATCCGGATCCCCAAAATGTAAGAGGCATCACCCAGGTCTTTCATGGAGAACCTGTGTGACAAGAACCCTTTGACAGATTGTAGCACAGGAATGTCATTTCTTATCAAGAGAATGTCATCCACGTATAAAACAAGGAATACGACAGTTCATGCTACAATTTTACTATAAATGCATGGTTCATCTGGATTTTTGATAAAGCCAAATTCTTTGACCGTCTCATCAAAACAGATGTTCTAACTCCGCGATGCCTGCTTCAGTTCATAAATGGACTTAAGCAACTTGCACATCTTCCCGCTGCTCCCACTCTGAATGAAACCCTCTGGCTGGTCTATACAGACATACTCCTCTAAATTTCCATTCAGAAAAGCGGTCTTTACGTCCATCTGCCAAATCTCATAATCGTGGAAGGCAGCAATGGCAAGAAGGATCCGAATGGATTTGAGCATAGCCACTGGAGAAAAAGTTTCGTCATAGTCCAAACCAGGTCTTTGACGAAAACCCTTTGCAATAAGTCTAGCTTTATAGGTTTCAACCTGTCCATCTACATCAATCTTCCTTTTGAAGATCCATTTGCAGCCTACGGGTTTTACCCTTTTTGGAGCAATGTCCAAAGTCCATACTTTGTTGGTGTACATGGACTCCATTTCGGTCCGCATTGCATCCAGCCATTTTACCGAGTCAGTGCTCTGAATGGCCTGCTGGAAGCTAGTCAGCTTATCATTATCAATGATGCAATCCTCTCTATCCCCATCTATGAGAAAACCGTAGTATCTCTCGGGCGGATGAGACTGCCTACTACTCCTGCGGAGCGGCGCAGGAATGTCCTGTTCTTTCGAACCTTCCGGTTCTACTAAACTTTCAGTAATAGCTTGTGGTTCTGGAATTTCTTCCAGTTCTATTGCGCTCCCACTTATCTAATTTTCTAAAAATTCAGTTTCCAAGAAGCAGGCATGACGAGAAACAAAAACCTTTTGTTCCTATGCGTAATAGAAGAAATATCTCTTGGAGTTCTTTGGATATCCCACAAACTTGCACTGTACTGAGCGTGCATCGAGTTTGTCCGTATGCTGCTTTTTGACAAAAGCTGGACATCCCCATGTCTTAATGTGCTTAAGATAGGGTTTCTTTCCACTCTACATCTGATATGGTGTGGTAGGCACTGTCTTAGTTGGAACTCGGTTCAAAAGATATGCAGCTGATTCTAGTGCATATCCCCAGAATGATCGCGGCAACTCAGCGTTACTCATCATGGAACGTACCATATCCAATAGGGTTCGGCTCCGTCTCTCCGATACACCATTATGTTGTAGGGTGTATGGAGGAGTAAGTTGAGAGAGAATTCCATTCTCTTTTAGGTAACCCAGGAACTCGGCACTCAAGTATTCACCACCTCGATCAGATCTCAGTGTCTTGATACTTTTGCCTGTTTGTTTTTCTACTTAATTCTTGTATTCCTGGAATTTTTCAAAGGCTTCAGATTTTTGCTTCATTAAGAAGACATATCCATACCTTGAAAAATCATCCGTAAAAGTAATGAAGTAAGAATAACCACTTCGCGCATGTGTAGACATTGGACCGCATACATCGCTGTGTACGAGTCCCAAGAGCTCGCTCGCTCTTACTCCGTGTCCAGTGAACGGAGTCTTTGTCATCTTTCCTTTGAGACATGATTGACAAGTTGCATATGATTGATATTCGAACGGATCCAATTATCCTTCTTTATGCAACTTAGTTAACCTTGTCTCATTGATGTGACCCAGTCTACAATACCATAAGAAAGCATGATTTATTTTTGGAGACTTTCTTTTGTGTGTATTCTGGACATTGAAAATCTGTGGTTGGTTCAAAACGTATATACCGTTGCTTAATGTACCCGACCCAATCAGAACATGATTAAGGTGAATGTTTACAACATCGCTTACAAATGCAAAATCATAACCTTCTTTAGACATTAAAGATACAGATATGATATTACAAGTCGCACTGGGTACAAAATAACAGTCAAGCAAAACCAAAACATGTCCATCTGACAATCCTAAGTGATAGTCCTCCACGGACTCAGCATCCATGCCAGCTCCGTTTGCAACTCTGAGGGTCATATCACCTGCCTTCAAAACCCTACGCTTTCTCAGTGCCTGCAAAGAATTACAGATATGAGATCCTGATCCAGTATCCAATACCCAGGAAGTAGAGTTTACTGATAGACAGTTTTCAATAACATACACACCTGAAGCCGAAGTCACAACTTGCTTCGGATCCTGGTTCTTGGCCTTCCAAACCCTGCAATCTTTCTTCCAGTGTCCTTTCTTATGACAGTAAAAGCACTCTTCCTTCCCCACAAGCTGTCCCGCTACCTTTGCTACCTTTGCCTTTCCCTTGGCTTCCACTTTACTAATACCGCCCCTTGGTTTGGTGGGGGTCTTCTTCTTCTTTCCCTTGGCTTTCGCCTTGGACCTAGAAGAGGAAGGTCCTCCAACAGACAAAGTGGATGTTTCCCTTACTTTCTGTAAGGTGCCCTCTGCACTCCTCAACATGTTGAGGAGTTCCGGAAGTTCAACTTCTTTTCCTTGCATGTTGAAGTTCAGGATAAACTGGGCGTAAGTGGAAGGAAGGGACTGGAGAATCAAGTCAGTGTAGAGCTCGTTCTCTAACGTGGTCCCGAGGTCCGTGAGCTCTTCCATACAGCCAATCATCTTAAGCACGTGTTCCGCTACCGATGATC
The DNA here is from genome assembly GCA_030015575.1 of Agapanthus africanus. Taxonomy (NCBI): domain Eukaryota; kingdom Viridiplantae; phylum Streptophyta; class Magnoliopsida; order Asparagales; family Amaryllidaceae; genus Agapanthus; species Agapanthus africanus. The sequence continues at coordinate 312,777,652 of CM057351.1, read as the reverse complement.
TGACGGCCAATCTCGCCGAAAACAACTCTTTCGAGACTTCGTATTTGGCGATACGGGATTGCTCTCCATATAGTTCCTTAGTATGGAGAAATATGGATTCAAGGTCCATATTCTCATGCCTCCTCTGATGTTCATTGTCCATAGAGGCAAGCACGAGGCACTTGGCTTTCGTGCAATCAATCTCCCAGGTTTTACGGATTTCCTTATCCGCGACGCTGGATTTGGGACCTGGGACAGGGGGAGTTTTGGTGGTAAGGAGATACCCCAACTTGTCATAAGTGATTGCCATTTTGACATTCCTGAGCCAATCTTTGTAGTTTGGCCCTGTCAGTATATTTTTATCTAGTAGTAACTTAAGTCCGGTCATGATGTTTGGTCGCTGCAATTAGGAGAGAGAGAAGAAACACTTTAGCATGATGCTCTTGCAAGTTTAGAGTGGTTTTTAGTTTGTCTAAACAGGATGGCTCCCACTGTTTCTCGAATCCTTCCTCAAACCAAAAAAGAAGAATTAGTCGGGATCAATCTCACTATACAATACTTGCTTAACCGTTCAGCCAGGCTAGTGTTGGTACTTCGAGGGAGGTTTTACGACACTTTCGCGAAGTTTCTTAATTAAATAATCTCTTTTCCCTGTGGGCGTAGCCCCGCTAACACCTTTCTAGACACCTACTTGGTTTATAGCATTGATCGTTAAGTGAGAAAGTTTTCCCGAGGAGTAGCATATACTCACAGTGGGATCGGGATCCAAATATCATCGTGTCATAAAGCTGAAGGAATCCTACCAGAATCATCACACTCCAAATGGTATGCAGCACTAGCAAGTTTCAGTTTCTTTAGAAACTCCCGATGTGGATTTTTGCCCCATGCTCTTATGACCTTGACTTTGGCCAACAAATCATAAGTCACATGTCAAGTTCTACCCGTCATTTTCCAGGTTAATTTGAACCCACCCGTACCTACCATTGACTTTGGCCAACAAGGCAGTACGACTGTCCCAAACCAACGCATCTATCTATGCTACATATGAATATCCAATAGCTGCTAATCACTATGCCTTGACTTTGGCCAACAAACACAGCTTGAATACTATTGACTATCCATATGAAATGATGGAGGGCAACGAATGGTTTTGGTGAAACCGTGAACGTAGTGAACTTGATATAATCGAAGGAACATGATAGCTTTTAAAAGGAGTGGTTCAAGCTCCGCGTTTTAAAAGTTTTCTGTTTTGAAAAGAAACCGAGTGGTTTTGAAATTATTCCAACGACTTAACTTTGGTTTATTTTCTTGCATTAATTTAATGCGTCCCATCAATTAATCCTACCATTACAGAAAACAACGAAAATATGACGTACGCTTATGCCATCCGCATTCACCACGGGGTCCGTCATCACTCGTTAGGTTATTTAACTAACGACAGAGCGAGGGCTGGACTAGCGCGGATCCAAAACATAAGAAACGCCTACTAGATATCATATATAGATATATACACTCGTCAGATGCAATGATAGCCATTTCAGATCACAGATGAACACATTGGATATGCTAGGAATCCGCGTTTCGTTCGAGCCTGCAACGAAAAACGGATTACACGGTCGCGATGAATAGCCAAACCCCACCCTAGACCCCTACGGGTGTGGCAAACTACCCGCCAAGTACCCGAAGTGAAGCAACCTCCCTCAACAACTTGAGTAGGCCACTCGGCACTTCAAAATATCTGGTAGTTTGTGCACCCCACCTTGGGTCTATCCTAGGAGCAAAAACAGTAAAAGAAATAATATACAATGGCGGCTACAACCTCATCTCGGATGTGCGGCCATAAAATAATATTACATCAATTTACATATTACATCAAATGAAAGATAAAGAAAACTTTCATCTCACAACCCCCGGCTATTCATCCGCGACAATCCAACGAGTTCATATACACAATCCAACAACATTACAGATCACAGATATGCACAACCCCCACTAATCGACATATAGCGATTAGTCGACGTTCGGTGCATATATCACATTACAGATATAACCATTTAGCAAAAGTTTGTAGAACTTCGATCAAAATACCAATTTGTAACTACCCCAAACACAACATTGTTCTCTGGAAATTTTGGGCAGAAACAAAATATTTTAAAAATCACAGAACACCAAACTGAACAAACTGCAGCAAACCCGAGTCGCGGCCGAGTCAACTCGGCCGCGGATCCGCGGCGAAACACGTGGTTTCGCCGCGCTTCCGCGGCGTGTTGACCGAGTCGTTGGCTCGTTTTTCCTGGTTGTTTCTAAAAAACCCTGCACCGATTTTTAAGGTATGTGGAATTATTTTTAGAGTAGTTTTAAAAATCGGCAGAAAGTATATGTTTATGACATGTTTCGCGATTTTTTTCCGGATCGAAGTTCCAAACACTTTGCTTACATACTAGTTGTTGTTTAGCTAGGCTCTGATACCACTGTAAGTCCACGTTACCCACCCCGGTTCTTACGGGGAGGCGGAATAGGTAAAAACGATTTTTGACGCAAGGTAACATGGACTAGAAATGGAGGATCTTTGCTAAACAAAAACCTAGCAAACTAACTACAAGTTTAGCGACTCGGTTATAAGGTTATACCTAGGTCTTGAACTCCTTCTCTTCTTTCTCCTTGGAGTGGTTTGAACGGCTCCTCCTCGTCGTCTTCTCTTTGCCAAAGAAGGATCCACCCGAAGGCCTCTACCTTGAGCTCCTACCTCAACCTAAAGGTAACTAAAGTGCTTGGCTTGCTAAACCTAGAACCCTAGAATGAGTAGAGAGGAGTTTTGGTGGTTTTATCTCAAGAGCTCATGGTTCTCAACACATGAGAGATGAGAGCTTTGAGAGAGAGGAAGAGGATGAGCTGAACATATGAAAGAGAAAGAGCAAGAAAGAATAAGGATATTTTGCAACCATACTCTCATATTAGTGAATTATGAAATAATAATAATGATTAAAGAAATTGTGATGGTTCATTTGGAATGATCATTATCATTTCACATTAAATAAATTTTGCAAGAATTAAGAAGCATCTTCCATGTGAAATGATGATGGTCAATATGTCAACATAGGTCAACAAGTCAACCAAAGTCAAATGATCAACAACCCTAACCATGGCACAATTATCCTTAATTAATATCATTAATCATATTTCTTTTTCTCATTAGGGTTTGAAAAAAGTCAACGGTCAACAACCCTAATGAGAATACTCTGCCTCTGTCAACTGTGCATACACACCCGCATCCGTGTTCCGAGGAACACGAATACACTGAGACAAAACCAATTCCAAAATAAATACTAGGATCTGGTTTAAACCAAAGCCCGCTAGTAATAACTGCCCAGACACCAAACGTGCACAAGTGCGCGGATGTGAACGAACCCCGTCGCAAAACCATGCGACCTCTACTCTGTTTTGCCCAAAGGCGAATAACCCTCTGTGTGGGACTTTAAAGACTCGACACTACGCTGGCAGTGAGATTAACTACAGGCCACAAGCGGTACTAGCTGTACGTAACGGTCCCCAGGTAGATGCCGATAAGAAGACTGATGAGGTGAACCCATCCGAACTCCTAGTGAGCCTGAATGTAACAATCTCCGTACAGTCCGGTCTGTTCGTCTGAGAATATCGCATGGCGGGCCTAGGGGGCGGTAAACGTCAGTCCCCTGATAGCGGTTCAAGTCGTGTCGGAGTGTATCCTAGAACACCCTGAGATAACACTGGAAAACCTACCAGTATATCTCGCTTGCTCTGGCCAGGGACTTCGTGTAATGGCTTTCCTAGACACAACGCAATATCAACCCCCAATACCGGGAGAGACGAATCCTGTCTTACCGTCACTGCCTTCAAGTGCTTCGGGACTGCACCCAACTGCTACCTGTTTGCATGACTCATTTGAGCCATGGTAGGGTAGCAATCTAAAAACAGTGGGAACACACTCGAGTCGAAGTGACAGTGTCAAGTCAGTGGACTAAGCTGTACTCATGTCACCCGGGAACTGATAACTGACGATAGGCATAGTACCAACCAACAGTTCACAGCGAGTCCTGTCCAGTATGCTCGTAACCTAACGAGCACCTACATACTATCTCTAGTACGACGTACTGATGGCTATGGGACAGACCATCTCCCCTCCTGGGATGAGAAACGTATACACTAGTCTACTCTGGAGTATCGATGCCCCGTCTCGATAATCCTACGACTAGGGACCTGTATAAGGATGTGCTTGTAGATTACCCAGCCCCCACTAGTGTGACTGCCATCACAATGCTGGTAATCAAGCAAAGATCCTAAGGGCTCCACTAATGTGTATAGGCGATATGCTAAAAGAAACACATGCACACATTAAAGTAGAAATAAACCAAGTAGCATACTACCATTTTGAGCAAGATTATCTATACAACTGTGAATATTCCAAGCTTCTATTAAGTAATATACAAACTAGTATGATACAGTAATGGCCTCTACGGCATATACACTAACATTTGTTGCGTCTGCTGGCATTGCGTCTGCTGTAACGAGACGAATGTCACAGTTGTCTCTAGGTTGCTTGTGAACCGTCGAGGCTTGGAACTAGGGATTTTGCCGTGGCTTCGCTTTGCTGACGTTGCGTCTGCTGTAACGAGACGAATGTCGAGGTGGTCTCTAAGTTGTCTGTGAACCGTTGAGATTTGGAACTAGGGACTTTGCCGTGGCTCCGCTTTGCTGATGTTGCGTCTGCTGTAACGAGACGAATGTCGAGGTAGTCTCTAGGTTGTTTGTGAACCGTCGAGATTTGGAACTAGGGACTTTGTCGTGGCTCCACTTTGCTGATGTTGCGTCTGCTGTAACGAGACGAATGTCGAGGTGGTCTCTAGGTTGTCTGTGAACCGACGGGATTTTGAACTAGGGACTTTTCCGTGGCTCCGCTTCGCTGACGTTGCGTCTGCTGTAACGAAACGAATGTCGAGGTGGTATCTAGGTTGTCTGTGAACCGGTGAGATTTAGAACTAGGGACCTTGCCGTAGCTCCGCTTTGCTGACGTTACGTCTGCTGTAACGAGACGAATGTCGAGGTGGTCTCTAGGTTGTCTGCGAACCGTCGAGATTTGGAACTAGGGACTTTGCCGTGGCTCTGCTTTGCTGACGTTGCGTCTGCTGTAACGAGACGAATGTCGAGGTAGTCTCTAGGTTGTTTGTGAACCGTCGAGATTTAGAACTAGAGACTTTGCCGTGGCTCCACTTTGCTGACGTTGCGTCTGCTGTAACGAGACGAATGTCGAGGTGGTCTCTAGGTTTTCTGTGAACCGTCGAGATTTGGAACTAGGGACTTTGTCATGGCTCCACTTTGCTGATGTTGCGTCTGCTGTAACGATATGAATGTCGATGTAGTCTCTAGGTTGTTTGTGAACCGTCGAGATTTGGAACTAGGGACTTTGCCGTGGCTCCGCTTTGCTGACTTTGCGTCTGCTATAACGAGACGAATGTCGAGGTGGTCTCTAGGTTGTCTGTGAACCGTCGAGACTTGGCTCTCTTTCTGATGGAGCCTCGTGGGATGATATGGTTCCCTCTTTATTCGTGCCCTTGGATTGTATACAGGGATCGATGTGATCTCACCTGTAGGGCAAAAAGTTTTATTTCATTTATCATTTTTTATTTCTTTCCGTGAAGCTCTATCATTTTAGCTTTTGTATCGCGAAAGTCACGATTGCCCAATCATTTCGGCTATTTTTCGTGGTGCCCAATAATTTCGGCTATTTTTTCTTTTTACTCGCTGCTTTTTTTATTGCGAGTTGCCCAATCATTTCGGCTATTTTTGTATGCATATCTTTTACTTGCTATTTTGTTGCAAGTTGCCTCATCATTTCGGCTATTTCATATGCATTTTTGGCTCGCTGAATTTTTATCACGAGTGTGGAACTTGGAATCCGGTGCCAATATCAGCATCAGCATCGCTACGACTGGAATATTGCCAGGAGCGAATCATCATTTGCCGTTAAAGGGCTTGGAATTTGATACCGATTTAGGAATCAGCATCGCTACCACTGGGAAATTGCCAGGAGAGCATCATCATTTGCCTCTGTCGATATTGAACAAAGGTGGCTTAGCAAACAGTTTTAGGATCATGTTGACTAAGGCTTTTTGACTTCATGAGTCGTAAGGGTCTCATAAAGGTATTTCTCCCTACGAGTCGTGATGATCTCGTAGGTGCATTTCTCCTTAGAAATCGTGAGGATTCCGAAGTATGTGTTCTCTTATAAGTGTCACTCCCCGCTTCCCAAAATACGGAATACGAGGGGTAGACAAGGCCAGCCATGCTCCTACGGTCAAGGAAACGTTCTGCCGTAGTCACACTTCGGCTTCTAGTTTTTCATGGTAAACAGTAAATGATGCGCAGGTAATGAGAAATGCAATAACAGAATGAAACAATGTAAAGAACTGACCTGAGGGGAAACAAATTGGATATAACTCTGGAAAGCAAGTCGAGGTGTCTGTGATATACGTCTAGTCCAGGTTCAGGCTAAATCTTCTCCTCACACTGAGCATGCATACTCAGGTCGTCAGAGCGACACAATAGCAATATAATATATATAAAATCATGTGACAATTCTAACAGTGATACTAGATATATATAACAGTAGATCAATGGCAGTATGGTTATGAACATGCAGTAATCAATGCAGCGGAACAGTAAAATCAGTAAATGATATGCCACGCATGTCAACACAGTATATAAGAAATACCAATGCCAGTATCCCTATCAGTTTCTAAGTCTCACTGTACAGGTCACTAAGCCTATCGTCAGTTCAAGTGTGAGAGTCAACCACTCGTGAGTGTCCTCCACCCAAAGGTAGAACCCAAGGGCAATGGACCACGGGTCCAACATGTATATCACGGTGAATATCACATACCCTTTAAATCTCCATATATCTCCCTAAATATATAAGCCGGCATGGGACTCCCGAGATTCTGTTGAACTCACACTCACACTCAAACTACCCCACACCCCGTGGTCTACATCAAATGCTAACCATAACCCTAAATACTAATCGATCTGTGGCAAGTCTGCGCGAGAACTGGAGACAGGATCTCCATCAAGCACGTCCCGACTAATACCTAAGATAAATGGCAGTGTCTGGTGCCTTATCTGTGACACCCGTGCAAGCGCTTCCATAAGTGTCCCATACCACTTATAGTCACACGTACACGCATCCCACAGATGTCGACAATGCAATAGAATAATATGGTCACTGATTGTGTACAAGTACGTATCACTTTCACTTATTCACGGATACACGAACACTGACATACTTGCCACAATCATCACTAAAATCTAACACTGGGTAAATGCACGATATCACTAGATTATCACTACAACGATATGGGTATGATATGATACGTAAACAGTATATGAAGCATGATTAAGGTGTCATGAATCTACAATCTACCATTTGCATAATTTATCATAAATCATACGGTTACAGTTTAGTGAAATTATGAATGGGGAATAAATAATATGTTCAGTTATCTATCCACCGAATTTAGTTTCATATCAATCGGGTTCCAGGATCACTAATTATAGCAATTTCATTTTAAGCGTTCACGGCTGGAAATCCGGTTTCAGAATCAGAAATCCGTTTCGTAACGCATTTTAATCCCAGTTGGGATCAGATTTTAGCGACATTAAAGTTGGATGAAATCTAGGGTTTTTAGTAAGGTTTTCAACGCAACAGACGGATCTTCAATCGCATCTGTATGTCAGGAGTTATACACTGTTTAATACTAGTATGTCAATTCTTATTCTGTTGGGACTGTTATGTGTCCCGATCTTTTAAATTACAGAATAAATAGCAAACGATAATGAAACAGAATGAAACTACTAGTGTTGTCTATCTAACTGAATCACCTATAATAAACAGTGGAGTTCTGCAATCTACGAGTTAAGGAAACAGGATGGTGTTCATTACGGAACAGCAAGCAACAATTGGAGTCGCTCTGGACTGCAGTCCAGAGTCGCTCTCCGATCCAAATATCGACACCATTTAAGTACAGAAACTATTCTAAACTTGCATAGGGTTAAAGTTCGTCGAGTCGGCTTCGATTTGAGACCTCGAGCGCATCATTTCAGTATGTATATAATTTATGGTGATTTTAATAGTTTTCAGGTACAAGAAAATTCCAGTTTTACGGTTAAACTTGGGGGTAGTTGTTTTAGTCGTTAACGGTCATATTTTCCAGTGAAACTTGCACAAGGTATTCATCACAGCAAGGGCCAATGTAAGTAATCCAGTTCCGTCAATTTAGAAAAGTATTTTTTTTGGGAACACGCATCGAACAGGTATGGCACATAATTGGTTTAAACTTATAACTTTATAATCTATGTACTTAACGATTGTAACTTAAGTAAATAGCATGTAAGCAAGTAAAATACTTGCCTGAAAACGTTTTGGCGATGCCCGGCAGCGACAGCGGAAAGGATGCACGATGAACGGCGCGGTTTGGTTTCACGGTCTCGGCTCGCGATTCGGGTTCGACGTCGGAGTTGCCCGGAGATGGCTTGTGCTCGCTGGAAGCGGAGGGGGTGGTCTGTGGTCCTGATACAGAGAGAGTGATCTTTAGAGAAACAGGGAGGGATTTTTAGATAGAGAGAGGTTTAGAGAGAGAGAGAGAGAGAGAGAGATATAGGGAGGGAAACAGAGAGTGAGAGGGAGGGTAAGAGGGAGAGAGAGACAAAGAGGGAGAGAGGCCGAGATTGAGAAGCGTTACCTGGTGACGACGGCGAGGTCTCCGTCGAGGGTAACGGTGAGGTTTCTTGAGTTGATCGTTGGATTACTAGGGGTCGTCGTGGGTGGTGTCGGGAGTTGGAGGGTAGTGAGGATGGTGAAGCGGGGTGATGGTGATGCCGAAAGCGAAGTGCTGAGTTCTCAGACGAGGCTTAACGGCGATGAAGGCGGGGGTTCTTGGTCGGGGTCTGTCGTGGGTCTTCGGGGCTACTGCAGGGACGTCGGGAAAAGGAGAAGAGAGGAGGTGGTGCAGGTGACGAGGTTGGGCGAGGGGATTGAGCTCAGTGGGGTGTCGTCGTCGTCTTCGTCGAGGGAAATGGAGTGCAGGGACTCGAGAGTGTGAGAGTGAGAGAGGAAGAGGAAGGAGAACAAGTGAGAGAGAACGGAGGCGACGGGGGTTAGAGAGGGGAGTGCGCGATGTGAGGGTAACGGTGAGCAAGGCACGGCGCGTGTCGGGCGGCGACGTGGGCGCAACGGCAGAAACGCGCGTGGAAATTATGTGGAGGTAGCCGTTGGGGAGAAGAAGTCACTGTTGGTGGCGGGTCGGGTAGAGTTGGAGTCGCTGGCTGAGGGAGTTGGGCCGGGCCAGAGAAAAGATTTAGTTTAGAAATAAAGAATTGGGCGCGGGTGAGGGGAAATGAGAAGAGTGGGCCTGGGGGAGTGGGCTAAAAACAAAAATAAAAGAATTAAAAGAAATGGGAAAGGGAACGGCCAGGCTGAAGTTGGGCCGAGAAAAAGCAAGGAAAATTTGAGAAGAAAAGAGAGAATGGGCTGAGTATGTTATTAATTTGAGAAGAGAAAAATCATTGGGCTGAGGGTAGAAAGCTGGGGCTTTCAGTTTAATTCGGCTTTTAGGGTTTGGGAATTTTGTTTGGGAAAAAATATGTTTGGGTTGTAATAAAAGAAGTATGGGGTTTAGAAGAAATAAGATTATAAATAAAATTATGAATAAGAATAAATAGAATTATAGAGTAACAAAATACAGATTTTTGGTATAAAAGGGCTGGGTATTACATCATACCACCCTTACAAAAATTTCGTCCTCGAAATTTAAAATAAACGATAAGTTATACAAACTTAAGCGAAAACTGTTATATTGCAACCTAACACATAAAGATTTACTAGAATCCGCGGACGAAGAAATTTTAAAAAAAATATATATATATATATATAAGTAAGAACAACATACGGAAAGGTAGGTCTAAATTGGTATAGGGAAAAAATAACTATGAGGGCAACTACGTGTATACGAGAATATAGGTATCAATAATGAACAATAATAATCAAAGTGTGTTCGATAAAAGTCGAAACCCACATATATGCACGTCTAAGTCTATCAAAAGAAAACAGAAAAAAATAGTATAAGGCTCAACTATTTATAATAGTAATTATAGGCACAATTCTTGAAAATAAAGTAACGACACTAAAGTAGTGAAAGATTAGTCGGTCTGTTAAAACATTTTAGAATAGTGTATCGATCAAATAACGTAGAAAACTCATATAGTGAAAATAAGAAACATGGAACAAAATGTGCGCGGTGTAAGGTCGCGCTACTGAAAAAGAGAATAATAATAATGTATTTAAAATACATAAAACGGAGTAATCAATAACACGTACTCTTTGATAAATACAAAATACTGAAAACTAAATTTCGAATAGTACTGTCCTTAAATATAGTTAGGGTAACAGAGAAAACACAAATATGTCTAGGCCTAGGTAGGGTAGGGATTACAATGGAATGTGGCTGATACAAAAGGTCGAAGTGTGACGGCTTTAGCCTGAAGATCAAGGAGATTGGGACCGGGTCAATACAGGAAGTAAGGATGAGCAACAAATGACTACAAGTGAAAGTATGGGGAGGACAGCGGTCGGCACATCATATGAATCAAAAATTTGAAGAGTTACTGAACTCGGAAATTTCACAAGAAATGTTCTCCTCCCAGAAGGATCTCAAACGGGGCACAGACGAAGGATGAATGGTGGCTCATTCCAAGGATCAGGGTGCGGTACTTTCTAATCGAAACGGGGGTAAAAACTATACAATGAGTAGGGGTGGACAGTCAGGGATCTCAGCAGAAAAATGAATGGATATGGGCAATAAACAAGTATCAAGCGAACCAATAATCAAAAGGTTTACGAATTCAGAAGATTTATTTCATTCAAGAAAATTTGAAACAAGGCATTTCCAAAGACGAAAAGTGGCCCTAAACTATACACATTTTATTTGGCCAGAAAGACAACATCAAAAGATATTCCATCAGTCACGGTTGTGGAGATTCAGTAAGTGGCGGTAGGCTCGCGCACTCAGGTAGGGGCGTCCATTTCCATATCGCCTCGCGGGCATCGCCATTGGAAGTTCTTCCGCAACAGGGTCTTGATCTTCTGGTTCTTCTTTCTCGGATGGAGCTTTTTCATGATTCCACGTGATTCTCTTCTTCTGGATTTTCTTTCACGTGATTTTCCTCCGCTGGATTTCCTTCTATTGGTTCTTCCTCGGGATCTTCTTCTATTGGGTTCTCTTCAGGGTCTCCTTCTTCTACGTCGGAATCAGCTATCATGTCAAATTTTGGGACGGCTGCTCCTTCGTCCTCTGAATCGTCGTTTCCGAAATTGACCTGGGGACCGTTGATCTCATCGTCAGAACTCATCAACGTGTGGTCTAAGGAAATGCAAGATTGTGCATCCTCATCCAAATACGGCGTTGCTCCAGGGTGGGCCATGGTCTGAAAAAAAAGTCATGATTAGACAGTGGAATACATCAAGGAAAAAGCTCAGGGTTCGAAGTATAGGAAAATATGCGGTTGCAGGAACTGAAAGACCAGGATTAAAATACTGTGATAATGAATAGAATTAGATAAAGAGAAAGCAAGAGAATGATACATATATTATGATTCAAATTTTATTGCATTCAACCAAAGTTCAGCGGATACAATATTTCAAACGGAAAGAAATATTCATAGTGGATGGCAACATAATGCTGAAATTGGAAAACAGGAAAATTCTTATTTGATTGTTATGCCGCTGCACTCTCGTCTCGCGAGTTGAAACCTGTGTTGGGTCCGCCTCATCCTCGAAATTCGAACTACGCAGTAATCCTCACTTGGCAGAAGTAGGGAGTGTGGACGAGTCTCCTCGCTGTAGTTCCTTCCTTTCTGGGCAACCGTTGATGAGATATTTGTTGGAACCGCATATCAGACATTTCCCTTGGGCACGGCGACAATCCCTCTGAAGGTGTCCTGGCCTCTTACAGTACTCACAACATTGGTTCTTCTGCTGCTTCTGTCTCGAGGGAACAAATGGGCACTTCATCTTCTTCTCTTTTTCTCGTCTAACATGGATCCCTTTACGATTAGAGACTCCCGCTGGTGCCTGATTCAGCTGCCTTCTCAGTCCTTCAGCTAACAAGTCGTTTGTTCTCTCCTGGGCTTCCTTCATACCTTGCAGTACACTTAGAATCTCAATGGTCTGATTCTGGGGAGTGGAGATAGAAGAAGAGTCGTTGGAAGACATGATTCTGAAACAATAATTTTGAGAATGATATAAGGCACAAGCTATAGGAATCAAAATGTAATATGGATTGGACAAAGATTCAAGAATATCAGATGTGATGAAATTCTTCACAAATGGAAAAATCAACTGTAGGGCTCTAAGTCACTTAAACAGAGTACGGTAGTGCAGTTGCAACCACGTAACCTTGCCAAGTCACCCGAAACCCTAGCGAATGGATAGCTGAACACACGATGTGAATATGGATCAAGAATGACAAGTTTACAACCTAGACCAAGGAATGTCTTAGATTGCCAAGCTATACACGGAAAACTGCAATCCCAATCGAAGCAAAACCTGGCTCTGATACCAACTAAACCATGTCACGCCCCGCTTCCCAAAATACGAAATACGAGGGGTAGACAAGGCCAGCCATGCTCCTACAGTCAAGGAAATGTTCTGCCGTGGTCACACTTCGGCTTCTAGTTTTTCATGGTAAACAGTAAATGATGCGCAGGTAATGAGAAATGCAATAACAGAATGAAACAATGTAAAGAACTGACCTGAGGGGAAACAAATTGGATATAACTCTGGATAGCAAGTCGAGGTGTCTGTGATATACGTCTAGTCCTGGTCCAGGCTAAATCTTCTCCTCACACTAAGCATGCATACTCAGGTCGTCAGAGCGACACAATAGCAATATAATATATATAAAATCATGTGACAATTCTAACAGTGATACTAGATATATATAACAGTAGATCAATGGCAGTATGGTTATGAACATGCAGTAATCAATGCAGCGGAACAGTAAAAGCAGTAGAATGATATGCCACGTATGTCAACACAGTATGTAAGATATACCAATGCCAGTATCCCTATCAGTCTCTAAGTCTCACTGTACAGGTCATTAAGCCTATCTTCAGTTCAAGTGTGAGAGTCAACCACTCGTGAGTGTCCTCCACCCAAGGGTAGAACCCAAGGGCAAGGGACCACGGGCCCAACATGTATATCACGGTGAATATCACATACCCTGTAAATCTCCATATATCTCCCTAAATATATAAGCCGACATGGGACTCCCGAGATTCTGTTGAACTCACACTCAAACTACCCCACACCCCGTGGTCTACATCAAACGCTAACCATAACCCTAAATACTAATCGATCTGTGGCAAGTCTGCGCGAGAACTGGAGACAGGATCTCCATCAAGCACGTCCCAACTAATACCTAAGATAAATGGCAGTGTCTGGTGCCTTATCTGTGACACCCGTGCAAACGCTTCCATAAGTGTCCCATACCACTTATAGTCACACGTACACGCATCCCACAGACGTCGACAATGCAATAGAATAATAGGATCACTGATTGTGTACAAGTACGTATCGCTTTCACTTATTCACGGATACACGAACACTGACGTACTTGCCACAATCATCACTAAAATCTAACACTGGGTAAATGCACGATATCACTAGGTTATCACTACAATGATATGGGTATGATATGATACGTAAACAGTATATGAAGCATGATTAAGGTGTCATGAATCTACAATCTACCACTTGCATAATTTATCATAAATCATATGGTTACAGTTTAGTGAAACAATGAATGGGGAATAAATAGTATGTTCAGTTATCTATCCACCGAATTTAGTTTCATGTCAATCGGGTTCCAGGATCACTAATTATAGCCATTTCATTTTAAGCGTTCACGGCTGGAAATCCGGTTTCAGAATCAGAAATTCTTTTCGCAATGCATTTTAATCCCAGTTGGAATCAGATTTTAGCGACATTACAGTTGGATGAAATCTAGGGTTTTCAGTAAGGTTTTTAACGCAATATACGGATATTCAATCGCATCTGCACGTCAGGAGTTATACACTGTTTAATGCTAGTATGTCAATTCTGATTCTGTTGGGACTGTTATGTGTCCCGATCTTTTAAATTACAGAATAAATAGCAAACGATAATGAAACAGGATGAACCACTAGTGTTGTCTAGCTAACTGAATCACCTATAATAAACAGCAGAGTTCCGCAATCTACGAGTTAAGGAAACAGGATGGTGTTCATTACGGAACAGCAAGCAACAATTGGAGTCGCTCTGGACTGCAGTCCAGAGTCGCTCTCCGATCCAAATATCAACACCATTTAAGTACAGAAACTATTCTAAACTTCTATAGGGTTAAAGTTCGTCGAGTCGGCTTCGATTTGAGCCCTCGAGCGCATCATTTCAGTGTGTATATAATTTATGGTGATTTTAATAGTTTTCAGGTACAAGAAAATTCCAGTTTTACGGTTAAACTTGGGGGTAGTTGTTTTAGTCGTTAACGGTCATATTTTCCAGCGAAACTTGCACAGGGTATTCATCACAGCAAGGGCCAATGTAAGTAATCCAGTCCCGTCAATTTAGAAAAGTATTTTTTTTGGGAACACGCGTCGAACAGGTATGGCACATAATTGGTTTAAACTTATAACTTTATAATCTATGTACTTAACGATTGTAACTTAAGTAAATAGCATGTAAGCAAGTAAAATACTTGCCTGGAAACGTTTTGGCGATGCCCGGCAGCGACAGCGGCAAGGACGCACGATGAACGGCGCGGTTTGGTTTCACGGCCTCGGCTCGCGATTCGGGTTCGACGTCGGAGTTGCCCGGAGATGGCTTGTGCTCGCTGGAAGCGGAGGGGGTGGTCTGTGGTCCTGATACAGAGAGAGTGATCTTTAGAGCAACAGGGAGAGATTTTTAGATAGAGAGAGGTTTAGAGAGAGAGAGAGAGAGAAAGATATAGGGAGGGAAACAGAGAGTGAGAGGGAGGGTCAGAGGGAGAGAGAGACAAAGAGGGAGAGAGGCCGAGATTGAGAAGCGTTACCTGGTGACGACGGCGAGGTCTCCGTCGAGGGTAACGGTGAGGTTTCTTGAGTTGATCGTTGGATTACTAGGGGTCGTCGTGGGTGGTGTCGGGAGTTGGAGGGTAGTGAGGATGGTGAAGCGGGGTGATGGTGATGCCGACGGCGAAGTGCTGAGTTCTCAGACGAGGCTTAACGGCGATGAAGGCGGGGGTTCTTGGTTGGGGTCTGTCGTGGGTCCTCGGGGCTACTGCAGGGACGTCGGGGAAAGGAGAAGAGAGGAGGTGGTGCAGGTGACGAGGTTGGGCGAGGGGATTGAGCTCGGTGGGGTGTCTTCGTCGTCGAGGGAAATGGAGTGCAGGGACTCGAGAGTGTGAGAGTGAGAAAGGAGGAGGAAGGAGAACAAGTGAGAGAGAACGGAGGCGACGGGGGTTAGAGAGGGGAGTGCGCGACGTGAGGGTAACGGTGAGCGAGGCACGGCGCGTGTCGGGCGGCGACGTGGGCGTAATGGCAGAAACGCGCGCGGAAATTATGTGGAGGTAGCCGTTGGGGAGAAGAAGTCACTGTTGGTGGCGGGTCGGGTAGAGTTGGAGTCGCGGGCTGAGGGAGTTAGGCCGGGCCAGAGAAAAGATTTAGTTTAGAAATAAAGAATTGGGCGCGGGTGAGGGGAAGTGAGAAGAGTGGGCCTGGGGGAGTGGGCTAAAAACAAAAATAAAAGAATTAAAAGAAATGGGAAAGGGAACGGCCAGGCTGAAGTTGGGCCGAGAAAAAGCAAGGAAAATTTGAGAAGAAAAGAGAGAATGGGCTGAGTATGTTATTAATTTGAGAAGAGAAAAAACATTGGGCTGAGGGTAGAAAGCTGGGGCTTTCAGTTTAATTCGGCTTTTAGGGTTTGGGAATTTTGTTGGGCTTAGAAATAAATTCCTTTTATAAAAGGGCTAAGGAGATTATGGAAGAATAATGGTTTATAGGCTGAGGGAAAAAATAGGTTTGGGTTGTAATAAAAGAAGTATGGGGTTTAGAAGAAATAAGATTATAAATAAAATTATGAATAACAATAAATAGAATTATAGAGTAACAAAATACAGATTTTTGGTATAAAAGGGCTGTGTATTACAATAAGTCATAAGGATCTTATAAGAGTGTTTTCTCTTTATAATTTGAGAGGACTTACAAGTGTCGTTCGCCATATGAAGATATCCCTCGTCAGTGGTGGGACTCTGTTGGGGGAAACGTTTATTTATACCAGTGGATTGTATACAAGGGTCAATATTGAACCGCTTGTAGGGCAATCTGGGGAGTGTGATGACGGCTTAAGAACAGGTTCAGATCCCTGTAGCTTAAGTCTTTTGAATCTTATGAGCCGTGAGGGTCTCATAGGGGGGGGTTCTCCTTACGAGTCATGAGGATCTCGTAAGTGTAATTTCTCCTTGAGAATCGTGGGGATCCCTAAGTGTGTTGCTCCCTTTTGAGTCGTAAGGATCTCACGTAGGTAGTTTCTTCTTACAAGGTCGAGAGGACCTTGCCAGTGTGCATGAATTTTTTTACTAGTCTGCGCCTTTTCGGGTTTTCACAGACTCGCCGGTAGCCCTGCTGGTTTTATTCACGGAGCCCTTTCGGGTTTTCATTCGTGCCCATCTTACTTATGGACGTACCATCTTTTTTTGGTTTTTATTTATTTATTTATTATTATTATTTTTTTACGAGTCTGCGCCCTTTCGGGTTTTCACAAACATCGCCGGTAGCCTTGCTGTTTTTACTCACGGAGTCTTTTCAGGTTTTCATCCGTGCCCATTTTGCTTATGGACGTACCATTTTTTTTACGCGTCAGCCCAAGAATGCTGCGGTTTTGTAGTAGTTTAAAGACGTTTCGGTCAGTAGGTTGTTTTAGGACATTTCGGTCCATTGTTTCCATATTTGAGGCGAATTTCTAGTTTACGGACTTTTCGGTCCATAGTAGCTTTGAGGCGAAGTTTCACCGGATGCTTTATGAACAAGTAGATTTCCGCTTGATAGACCTTGTCACATAATCCAAGGATTTTGGCACTGCTCCTGCCCCCAGCTCCTCTATGTTATTTTCTAACGCCAAGTAAGCTTCTTTGTTACTTAACGACGAATGAAAGATCATGTGGCAACTTACCACATAATCTTTGGGTTCCTCTGACGAGTCTTTTTCCTCATCATTGTCGTTATCTTCACCTTCAAGGATGCGATTGAGAAAATCTTAAAGCGTGACTAGGTTTCGCGCCTTCTGGTTGTATTCCTCCAGCACGTCAATATGCTTTTGCAGATCCGTACGCTTTTCGTTAGACTGCGCAGGTATTTTGTTCTTCTTCTTTTTCTTTGAAGACTTTAACGGCTGGGCATGGGTGTTTTGACTATCGCTACCAATTCTTGGTGTCGGGTGCGGCTTCAGCATTCCCTCAGTGACTTCGGGCTCTAGCGGACTTTTCCACCCGATCGCCGGACATGTTTGAAGATCTTTCAGCATTCTTTTAGTTTTTGCCGAAAGAACAACTTCCCACAGAGCTTCCTCTATAAATGAGCACGATGCCCCCGACATGTCCATCTTTTTCGGAGCATGTGGTTGTGGCTGGTTCACCTTCCAATTTTCAGACAACACGAATTTGCCTTGCTGGTACTGGTCTTCAACCCAGTTTTAAGGACGTAGCAATCTTCGATTGGATGACCCATTACTCGATGGTAGAGACAATAGTTAGGATGGTTGGCGTCACTGGGTTGCGATGAGTGTCTCGGCTCCGGCAAGGTGATGAGCCCATTGCGTATTGCCAGTTCGAACAGTCTCCTTGTTTTATCTCGGGAAAACGAGTAAGGACGTCCTAGTTTCTCCTTGAGGGATTGGCATGGACGCACATTGCTTTGGCGAACAACCGGTTTTATATTACTCAGCTGTTGTTGAGTGTTGGCGACAAAGATCGCTTTCCCTTTCCCCTTTTCATTTTGGAGCTCTGTTTTTGGAGAGGATGGCCTGTGGCCCATCTGGGCCAGCTTGTCTATCAGGACCTGGAAGGTAGTTGACTTGAAGAACATCATGAACTGGGATATGGTCAGCTGCGGATTAAGAGTACCCACGAACATGCCTACCGCAGGCGCTTCTTCGATGCGCTTCTCGCACTTCGACCATAGATTTCGCTACCGTATCACGTACTGCACCCATGTTTTGCTTGGCTTCACTCTGGCGTTAATTAATGCGGTGATTGAGGTGCGCTCGCTAGCGCTTGCGAACCTTTGTGTGAACAGTAACTCCATTTATGCAAATGTCTTAACGGAGTCGTTCGGGAGCTCGGAGTACCATTCAAACGCTGTCTCCGACAAGCTGCCAACGAATTGGCGAAGCAGCAGTTTATCGTCACCCCCAGTATTACCACACAAGGCCATAAATTGAGCAATGTGTTGGTGTGGATTCCCCGTCCCCTTATATACATGGAATTTAGGGATCGTATATCCCGGCGGGTACTTTATTTGGCCATACCAACCCGGATAGGGTCGTCCAGTCTTAACAATTTAGCCGTCCGCTTCGTTCACCTGATGAGCTCGTATCTGTTGAGCGATATAGTCATCCAGGGCGGCTTTAGAAATGGTCTCTTCCTTGGCTGCTGAACAAGACGGAAGAGGGTTCGATGTCTCTCCCCTATCGTCTTCAAGGATAATCGGAGGGTCTTCAGCTGGAGGATCCGGCTGTAACATCATCCCGACCATGTCTTGGAATAAAAGCGCCATTCGTTTTATGTTGGCAGCTTGTTCTGTTGCCTCTTTGTCCTTCTTCTCGAGGATTCTGCGGAGGAACTCAGCATCAGTTTCTTGTTCATGACGCTGCTCTGACGACGTTTCCGGGCTTTCTTTTGGCCCAGTGAGCATGGCCATCTGTGTTAACATTTCTTGAAGTTTTTGCTGTTGCTCCTGAGCCTTTGCTACGGATCTGGTGAGTGGTCGATGGCCCGTAGAGATATGGCTATCCTCTTTCCCGGATGCCATATAAACAGTGTGCACCACCATGCCCCCAGACTTGGGGCGTTTGGATTCAGTGCCTTTGAGATTCTTCGCAGACACAAAAATTTTCTCCGGCCTTCCCCTTTTGTGGGCGGTCGAAGTTGAGGGGGTCGTTGCAGCGGGCATCCAAATAGACAACACCTTCTGTTGTGCGACAGGGTGGTCCTTCTCTTGCCAAACTTTCATCTTCTTCGGTCGGCGGGAGTAGTCTTGGTTGATCACCGAGTCTTGGACCTGTCGCCAAACTTTATGAATTTTAGAGGACATCCGCTGAGGGGGCTGCTCTGGCTTCACCTTTGTAGCGTTCTCCATAGGTGGAGGAGATATTTTTAGCATGGCCTTCGGAGAGTTCTTGCGTACCCTCCTAAGTGGTTCAAAGCTGTTCCCAATTGGAATAGCATCATCAATTTCCACCATCGGAGCTGGCGGAGTCAGTCCAGATGGAGAGCTGCCCCAGCCTTCCTTATTCGGTGCCAGTGACGACGGTGAGCATGTCGTGCTGACATGACTGGCTCAGTTATGGGGGTGGATTCTTTATGCCCCTTGCTCTGATAAGGGGCTGTTGTCGTCGTTAGCCTGTCGAAAACCGACATCCGTTGAGAGGGGATGGCCAACCTGTCGAAGGCAGACTTTCGGACAGGGGTAGCAGCCTTGGTGACTTCGCCCGGAATGGGAGTTAGAGCAACCAGTCTTGCAAAGACTGATCTTTTAGCAGGAGAAGTCGCTCTGATGACTTCAGGAACATGAATGACTATCCGCTTTGGGATGGACGCTTCAGGTATCGCGGGCTTCTTCACGGGCCCACTTGAACTTTGGCCCAGTCTGTTGAAAACTGAGGCACTGGACTTGGGCGACCCGTTGAGAGGGGCCACGATAGTTGTAAGCCGATCAAAGACCGACTTCTTCGAAGCTTTTTGCGATGACAATAGGGAGTTGAAGCTCATTGGTAGGAGCATGGTCCCAAAGAACATCCCAGTGGTGGCTTGTGTCACTTGTTCCAATGGCATCGTGAAAAGGGAGGCCGCTTGAGGCCCGTATATCACTCTTCCGGCGAGGACGGAGTGGGAGTTATTGCAATTAGTGCAGTTTGAAGCTATTGATCTTCTATTTTTCTGCATGTAGCAAGATACCAAATCTTAGTACTTCACATCCAAAGGCAACTATGTCAAACCGCGACTTGTTCGTGAAACACGACACACAAAGTGTGGAGTGGAAAGAGGAAAAGGTCCCACCGGGTGTGCCAGAATCTGTTCTCCACCGAATACGGGAGACAGAACCACGTAGGTTTGTCTTGCCCGAATTTTGGGGCAGATGCTATTTGGTTTTATCCGTCCACCTCTCCGAAAATGCCAAGTTGATTTATGTCACCATATATCGAAGGTTTAGACGGATGTGGCCGATATAGCAGACTTCGTCAGATTCCCCCTCATTGTGAAGGGTTTTAATTGTGGGGACGCTCTTCCCTACAGACGCAAGCTCCTGCAGTTAATTACGCTACCGCATCACGGTAACCACTTTCTCCTTCTCCAGATGGTCACTTCGTGTCGTGTATGTTTGTTTTATTTTTGGTTGCCCGTGGATTATATACGGAGACTAATTTATGTTGTCGTCCGTAGGGCGTGGATTAGTCCAAATCCGTATCTTGTTAGATTTGGGTTTGGGTTGGGTTTAAGGATTGTTAATCTCATTTGAGAGTAAGATCAACTTAAACGTTTGTTGAGGATACGTTAATCTAATTTTAGACTAAGATTTACTCAACAGGATCATTTAGATCCAACAAAAGAGCATTTGGGCTCTATTGTTTTAGTTTAGGGACTTTGCGGTCCAGTTTAAAGACGTCATAGTCTGTAAAGTTTAAAGACATCATAGTCTATGAGTTTAAGGACCCCACAGTCCGTAGTAGTTTAGAGACCTCATAGTCTGTAAACTTTAAGGACATCATAGTTCATGAGTTTAAGGACCCCACAGTCCGTGAAATGTCTGGTTGTCGGGACCCGTCACCTCTGAAGACGTTGAAGGATTACAACGACAATATATCAGAGGAGTGAAGAGATGTACCCTTGAACCAATATTAGTTGGGGAATATGTAATCCAATTTGGGACTAAGATCTAAGATTTATGAGCATATAGGCTCAATTAATCTGAATGAGGGATCTGTGGCCAACTTGGGTTCGACCCACTCAGTTTAAAATGTTGAACATTTAGCAATGCTGAGCATTAGTTTGGGTTTTGACAAACTTTTTGTCTTTTGTTGATTTTTGAGCACGCATTATAGCTCTGGGGATTTATTGTTTAAAGAACAATTTATGTTCTCTTAGCGTCCACATGAGGAGCACGTGGTGCGCTTGGCGCTGTGCGCCAGTTAATGAGCGCAGAGCGCTTCTGGTGAAATAGCGCACACGTGAGGAGCATGTGGCGCGCTTGGCGTTGTGTGCCAGACAATAAGCGCAGAGCGCTTCTTATGAAATAGCGCATACGTGAGGAGCACGTGGTGCGCTTGGCGCTGTGCGCCAGATAATGAGCGCAGAGCGCTTCTTGTGAAATAGCGCACACGTAAGGAGCACGTGGCGCACTTGGCGCTGTGTGCCAGACTCAAAGCGCTGAAGCGCTTCTTTCAATTGGAGTGCTAGGGCTCTGCAGCGCTGTGCGCTAGATTTGGAGCACTGAAGCGCTTCTTTTAATTGGAATGCTAGGGCTCTGTTTGGGCAGCTTTGCGCTCTGAGAATTAAATTCTCTTATAAGAGACTTTGTCTCATGGATATAAGAACAAGGTTCTTATTTTTATAGGAGTTGTTTCAATCTCTTATGTCTTTGGTGAAATGCTTTTCCTTTATGGATCTGTGATCCCAAGAGAATTGAATTATTCTCCCCCCTTTTTATAATGAGATATTATGATCTCTTTTGTGAAAGAAAATTTGTCTTATAAATCTATGATCTGGCAAAGGAACTAAGTTCTTTTTCTGATGAGATGCTTTGGTCTCTCTGTTTTTACCTTAAAGAAAAGTTTTTCTTCTGCCGAGAGCTTGCTCTTCTCTCTGAAATTTCTCAAAGTTTGTGGGGGGTTCCTCTATATGAGACTTGAAGTCTTGGGGCCTTTATATAGTGAAGGCCGATTTGTTGAATCGGTTAAGGAGATCTTTTCTCTAATTGATTTGGAGATATTTCCCCGTTGGATCTTTGATCCTACGGCTTCTGTTTTACAGAAGGCAATTTTTTTGTTTTTAATAAAATTGGGAAATCTTTTCCCATATAGAATTTATTCTGTATTTTGGTGATTTTTTAATCACCATTGGATCATTAATCCAACGATGCTTTGATTTTCAGAGCATAATCTTTTCTGTTTGGAAAGATTCTGAGGAATATTTCCTTAACAGAATTTTATTCTGGTCAATTGATGATTTTTAATCATGTTCGTTGGATCTTTGATCCAAGGGCTGAGAACATTTTGTTCTATCGCTAGCGCTCACGTGCTTTGCACGTGGTGCGCTGCTTAGAGTCCAGCGCTCTTAGCGCTAGCGCTCACGTGCTTTGTATGTGGTGCGCTGCCTCAGAGTCTTTGACTCTCAGTGCTGGCGCTGCTGGCGCTAGCGCTCTCGTGCTTTGCACGTGAGCGCTGCATCAGAGTCTTTGACTCTTAGCGCCAGCGCTGCTATGAAGCACTGCTTCATTTCAAATTTCTAAATTTGAATAGAGCTTTGCTCTGATTGGGGAAACAGAGGTGTGCCTCAATGTCATTTATTGCGATTTGCGTTTTGTGATCCGAGTATCATACTTTTATCGCTTGGATTTTGAGTTTCGATGATTGGGTTTCATGATATTTGTTTTCATACACCATGGCTGCACCTACTGGGTTTATGTTTTATACACCGTTACATTGGATATTTTGATTTATGTACAGTTGTTGCACTTGTTATCGATTTTGTACTTTAGCTGCACGTATTTGTGACTCTATGTTTTTCGATGCAGTCAATTTGATTTCGGGCATGTTATATGCACTCGACATGACTTATGCACTCGGTATAACTTACATGTGCTTGCAGTGCATTGATATGGATTTTTGTGCATGCAGTTTCATACATTTATGATTTTATACACCTTGGCACGCTCGGTGTTGTATTTGTGCGCATTTGAGATTGATGAGTTTTCGGGGCACCTAGTGCACCTGCGATTATGTTTTCGTACATTGTTGAACTAGATCTATGTTTTCGTGCACGTTGCACTTGACGTTCGTTTTCGTGCGCTTTACTACACTAAATGTTTTGTGCGGACCTGACGCACTTGATTTGGATTTTCACGCATATTGGGCGCATGGTATGAGATTTTGTGCACACCGGGTGCATTTGATTGGGATTTTCATGCACACTATATGCACTTGATATTGTTTTCGTGCACACCCGTTGTACTCGATAGATGCTTTCGTGCACACCCGTTGCACTTAGTTTGGCTTTTGTGCCCATTCGTGGCACTTGTATTTGACTTTTTTCTGTGCGCACCAGACGCACATGATGTTGGATACGCCTTTTGAGGCTGATTTTTGCTCTTGAGCATTATATTTTGATGTTGGGCATTATATTATATAGTAGCCGAGCATGACTAATCTGAGAACAGTACTTGAGTAATTTTGCGTGCATAAAAAGTTTACCAAGACGTTTTCGAAAATGAGCTATAGTCTCGATATTTCCTACGTGTCCGTGAGTGACACGAACTTTTCTAAAGAAAAACTATCTGGGATATTTCCAAAAGGAGGAATGTATATGTTGAGAAAATCATATATGAACGTATATTTACTACCTTACAAATGAGCGTTCGCCACCTGTGCCGTGAGTTACATATCGTACGGTGATTCGGAAAAGATTTTTCATGTGTTTTATTCAGCTTTTAAAAGGGGTTTTGCAATGATGCGTACTATATACGTATTATGATTTTGACTATATGTATACATGTGGATGATGGGGATATGCATGTACATGACGATCTTGCTCAGTTATATAGTATATTATTTCAGTTGTCTTTATCAGGATATGTATATTTGTTTTTATTGATGTTTTATCCAGCTTGCACATATTGATAAAGACTTGATATAGTAGTATACTATTATGGTTTGATTTTATCTTAACATGGCATATGTTATACACGTTATTAAAAATTGCGGTTACATGTTGATAAAGCCCGTAGGATCTTTCTTGATTACCTGCGTTGTGATGGCGATCATACTTGTGGGAGCTGGGTAGTCTGTAAGCACATCCTTAAATGTCTCAAGTCGCAGGAGTATCGAGATCGGGCATCGACACTCCAGAGTAGACTTGCGTGTACGTTTCTAGACCCTGACGAGGGGTGGTGGTTGGTCCCACAACCATTGGTGTGATCTCCTAAGATTGTATACGGGTGATCAGTGGGGGTGAGTACACTGGACGGACTCGTTGAGAACCTCTATATGGTATTATACCTATCTTCAGATAGCGGTTCTCTTGTGACATGTGTACAGGTTAGTCTTTGGACCTGAGATCGTCATTTGTCTCGTGTGAGTTCCCACTGTGTTTTGATCACTACCCTACCATGGCTCTACTGAGTCGTGCAAACAGGTTTTTGTTGGGTACAGTCCCGAGCCACATGGAGGCAGTGAGTGATTGTCAGGGATTCGTCTCTCCAGGTATTGAGAGTTGATATCGCACTGTGTTCGATTGGTTAGGACCATAAGACCTTGGCTAAGGCAGTTGGGATTTACTGATAGGTTGATCGGTAGTTTTCCGGATTGGTCCTGAGTCGCATCAGCATGAATTATCGGGTTATTAGGGTCTGACGCTTACCACTCCCTAGATCCGGGATGCGATACTCTTAGACGAAGAGACCGGACTGTACGGATATTGTCACTGATAGGTTCAGTAGGGATCCGATGAGTTTGCTCCTTGGCTTTCCTTTTCGAAAGGTACCAGGGGTAGCCATTACGTACAACTAGTGTCGCTGACATGCTTATGGTTATGTGTTTATCCAGTAACGTACTGCCGGCGTACTGTTGAGTTTTTAGAGTCCCACACAGAGAGTTTCTTTGCTTCGGGCAAAACGATGTAGAGGCTGTATGGTTTTACGGCAGGGTTCGATCATATACGTGTACTTGTGCATGTATGATGTTCGGGTGGATAATACTAGCGGGCTTTGGTTTAAGCCGGATTCTAGTATTACATTGTTGGATTATTTTTGTCTCTTTCGTATTCGTATTTTTTGGAAAACGGATACGGGTATGTATATACGGATGAGAGATATTCTTGTAATTTTTGACAAGAATGCTTCTAGAAGAAGACACCTCATTTGTTATTTAATCCTTTTGATTAAATGTTAAATGAGGTGGAGGTATTAGATGTTGACATTTGTTAAGTGAAGTATGACTACTTGTTGACTCACTTAGTGAGTCATGGGTTACTATTGAGGCAAGGTGACATCTAGATATTTTGTAGAAAATATCTAGATATTTTATGGTGGAGATAATTTTTTATTATTATCTTGGCATGCTTTCTTTATTAGTTACAAGACTTAGCCATTCTTCACTCAATTCTTGGGTTGCTCTCTACAACACTCTCATCTTCTCCAACCTTCACTTCTTCTACCTCAAACCCTAATTTTTACATGTGTTGAGAAACCTAGGGTTCTTGAGATAAAAGAATCCATCATCACTCTCTACATCATCTAGGTTACTTAGATTAGCAAACTAAGTAACCTAGTTACCTTAGTTTAAAGGTAGGAACCCAAAGTAGATACTCTCGGATGGATCATCTTTGACGTGAGGAAGCCATCGATCAAGCTTGATCATGGAGGCTACTAGGAGCATGCTAAAGGAGAGGAGTGAAGACCCAAAGGACTCGAGTCTCATGGTATAAACTTCTTTCACAGTAGATAGCTTCTTTAGTTGCTAGTTAGGTTTATGGTCGATCCGATTTAGGGTTATTCTAGCGCCAAGTCTACATCGTTAGAAAATATTTTGTTCCGCAATCGGCTACGGATGATTGCCATGGCGTTAGTGTAACCTTTCATGGTATCAGAGCTAGCTCATAAACCCTACACTAGCAGGTTTAAACAATGTTAAAGTAACGAAACCGAAATAACTCCGAAACATGAAACGAAAATCCAAGTTTCTGTCGAAATTTTAAGAGGCTCTAAAATTTTTTTAAACAATTGTAGAGTGCTCCTTTTGTTGTAAGATGAACACAGATCAAAAACGAGATGATTCCATCTCCTCTTGGCTGGCCAAAGTGCCTATATGGACGGCCCCACCGATTTTTTAGAGAGGGATTGGCTTGAGTTTTGGTATGTGTTCTTGTCTCGTGGATTTTGGGTTTCAGGTGTTGTTTGTTTTTGCCCAGGTTGGATATTCTGTTATCTTTGAGTTTAGGTCTTTACGGGATATTTTGAAGTCGTTATTTTAATACTGTTTAATAAGTTTCAGTACATATATTATTATCCGCGACCGTGAATGTCATTAGAGCGGTATAGCTCGTCTAACTGCTATATGTTCTTTTAGACGGGTTTGCGAACATGACAATCACATTGATGTTCTGTGTTTGTGCTGTAGTTGTGGTTGGATAGTCATGGTGGATAGCATGTGGTTCAATGTTAGTGGTACAATTGAGATTCATTTGTACATTTGTTATTGCGGGGCGAGCGTCCGACATGTGGACTGCCGTCACTGCCATGTTGTATATTATTTGTTTGGGGCACGACCGGATTGAGGTCGATGTCACCATTGTACATATTATTTTCATTTTCTGTACTAGGATTACCCCGCGGTGGAGTGCACGAATAACCGGGTTCTAGAAGGCAACAAGCCCACATTTCATGGCGTTGAGACGGAAATGGCTTCATTCTAGAATTGGCGGGCTATTTGCCGCACTCGTAGGGGGTATAGGATGACCCACAGAGGGGTGCTCAAGTTACCGGATCCCGTGGAGTGCTGGATGGCCCATTCACTTTGTTGATTGGGGTTGCCTCACTTCTGGGATTGGCGGGTAACTTGCCGCGCTCGTAGGGGTCCAGGTTTCATTGCACAGGCTATCCATACGACCGGGAACGCTGGGTTTTATTTGCGGCTCAAATGAAACCCGAGGCTCCAAGATTATCCACCATTCTGTGTTGCTTGCTGAGATTTTTTGATGTTGCTTATTATCATGCCTGGGACGAATTATATATATATTTATATATATACTAGTAGATGTTGTATATGTTTTGCACCCGCGCTAGTCCAACTTCCGCTCTGTCGTTTGTTAAGTAACCTAACGGATGATGACGGGGCCCAGTGGCGAATGCAGATGGCATATACGTATATTGTATTTTCGTTCTTTTCTGGTGTGATAGGTTAATTGATGGGACCGCATTAATTTTGATTAATTCAAGAAAAGAAACCTAAAAAGATGTTGTTGGAACAAATTTCAAAAACTATAGTTATATTCTTTCGCTTTGCATAGTGGTATTCGGTTGTGAATATCCAGCACATCATTCCAAGAGGCAAGAGCCGAGATCCCTTCACACGGAGTGACTGTCACGCCCCGCTTCCCGGTGTACGGCGAAGGGGACGCGACGAGGTCCGCTACGTATATACTTAGAAGTACATACGCTAAGCGTATCTAAGAAATATAAAAGTAAATCACAAGAGACAAGAGATATAGAAATAACAACAAATTTATTAATAACATCCTTTTGTACAATGCATGAAAAGTAAATACAACTGAAATGAAAAGCGATGCCTAAACAATGGCATAACAGGAAATGAAAATACTGAATAGAACAAGGTACAATGTCTAGAGCTCAAGGTCTTCGTGGAACTGATCCAAGTCTTCACCGGTGGGCTCGATCTCTGACGGGTCCAAAGCACCTAGCGACATTCAAAAAAGAAAGAAATAGAATGTCGTCAGCGAACAGGTCGCTCGGTAAGTCCCCAAAGATAGGGAAGAAATAGACAAAGAGTAGGATAGAGAGAGTAGCTTTTAATATTGTATTGTATTGTTGTAATGTTGTATTAACGCTGTTGTTTGTAGCTTGGTACAGAAGAATGCCAGTGTATACGAGAGGGGTCTCTATATGCTAGAGACCAGGGCAAATAGAAAATAGAGTATAAGGCTCCGTTAAAAGGCCCGGAACAACGGCAATTGGATTCATGCTAGGTATCTTAAGTCTGACCGTCTCGTACCACTTTTAACATCTTCCGTACCAATCTACCCCTTAAACCCCGTAGTGTTTTGATAGTATTGTTGTATTGTATTGTGTAAGTTGGATGACTGACCAAAACCATGATATCAGTAAACAAATTGTAACTGCATAATCAAGTAAATGGAATAACGGGATAATGGATGTATATCCATGGTTTGATTCAGTTAAGTTGTATAGATTGTTAACTGGATTCTGGGATTCTTGTGTTATATTGAGTTGGAATATTAAAGAATATAGATTGACTTGAATCATATTCAAGTCAGAAATAATCAGACTCAAACCCGAGTCAGACTAAAAGAAATGTAATTGAAGTTCTATAATTGTTAGGGTCCTTATTATTCAGAAATAATACTTTTGTATAGTTTTCAAGATACACATTAAGTATTTATTATTCATCTTTATAGTTATAATGAGTGTGATTCTATTTTGTCTTATTTCTAGTGAAAATATCCTAATTACATAAAGGTATTAATTTATAATATTGATTTATTTGAAATTCATAGTATTTTAATGTAACTTTTAATCTTGTAATTTTTTAGGAAAATGTGGAAACTTTATCTTATAATAAAATAGGTGTTTAAATGATAAATATATATATGTTTATACAAAAATAATTTTTAATAAATATTTTATTTTCCAAAAATCACATTTTTCTTAAATGTCGTATTTTAAACCTTTCGAGACCGAATGCTCCTTGCGGAGGTCTGAATCTCGCACTACTAA
The DNA here is from genome assembly GCA_030015575.1 of Agapanthus africanus. Taxonomy (NCBI): domain Eukaryota; kingdom Viridiplantae; phylum Streptophyta; class Magnoliopsida; order Asparagales; family Amaryllidaceae; genus Agapanthus; species Agapanthus africanus. The sequence continues at coordinate 312,748,615 of CM057351.1, read as the reverse complement.
GCCTGAGGGTGCACGATAAACCTTACTATCCCTAACGAGTTCCCCAAAGGTGGGTTGTAGTGGCGCTTTGCAAAGATTTAATAAATACTAATCATTTAGAAAACGGTTTTATAAAGATAAGGTATTTATTTGTAAAAGGGTGTAAATTTCCGTATTTTAGATTCTAGGGTTTCCTAAGTCATCTAGCTTATTTCTAAATGGTCTAAACGATAAGTCATTAGAAGTCTCAAATCGCCTCTTCACCGCCAATTGCGGCCAGGTAAGTGCCGGGTGAGTGGGAGGCTCTCCATTACAAGTAGTGGCCCTAATTAAGTAACCACTCGCCTTAGACACACTTGCCTAGATACCACAAAGTCAGGTTTAGATAAACGATCGATATCCATAACTTATCGTATTTCCTATTAAAAGATATTGCATTAAAATTGTATACAACTTAGAACCTTTTAGAAAAGGTTTATAAAGAAAATGGTATTTTAATGTAAAATCTTGTTTTATCGTATTCTAAGTTTTCAAGGTAGCGTGTTATGATTACATATGAGTGTGTGTGGAGGTAGGTCATTACCTCGTGATCTACTTTAAGGTATAGCAATGTTAAAGGGTTAAATGTGATAAACCAAACATGGTGGTATTTAAGTGAAAGAATACGATATATTGCAAAAGCTATCATTTCATGTGTGAAAACTTGTTCAAATTGATTTTTAAGTGATTAGTAGTCAACATGAATATGTTTAAGCATTATGGAATTAATGATAAGTGAGTTTTGATAGAAAACCGAATCGAAAATCGGTTTGTTCCGATTTCCGTCGGGTTTGAAAAGCTGTATTTTTATGAAAGAATAGAAAGGTAGAAAAGAGGGACTTACGTGTTTGGACAACGCTAGAGAGTGAGAGGGGGGTAGAGGGTTTGCCGGCGCGTCAAAACGTCGTCAAGAGCTCCTAGCACGATCGTCGGAATTTCGCCGTCGATTTCGTCAGCGCTTCTCCTTTCGCTCGTTTTCGCACGTACCAAGTTCTCTTGAAATTTTTAGAGAGTGGACTTAGGAATGTAGGGTGAGAGGGTAGAGGGTAGGGGTGTATATAAATGGTTAGGCCTAGGGTTAGGGTTTTAATTAAAAAAAATATATAAAATATATAAAAATCATTAAAAATCATTAAACCTCGGATTAAAAGGGATTTATTGGCCAAATGATAACCGATCCAAGCATTTAGAGTATGCAGGAGGGTGGACCAGGTCAAGAGACAACTTTTCTCTGTTGGCGACTCGGCCGTCCGGCCAAGTCCGGCCGGCGGCGCCGGACCGAGTCGGCCGAGTCGCCGGCCGGCGGCGCTGAGTTGGGCCGAGTCAGGCCACCAGAGGCCGGGGAAACTTCGGGGGTGCAATTTGGTATATTTACTTTTTGTTGTCCAGTACATATTTTGGGAGTTATGGCCTTTTGACTGTTGACTTCCAAAAGAAATTAAAACAAAATAAATACAAAAATAATGTGGGGCATGTGATTTGAACTCTGGTGGCTTGGTTCAGCAGTGCAAGGTATTACCAATAAGCTACAAGCTCCTTCTTGTAATTATTGTAGGAAAATAACTACTTAAAGTGGTAACAGCAACATTAAATACCCCAAGTATATTTTAACTTTAAAACAATTTTATGTACACTAAAAATGGAGTTATTTAAAAACAAAATAATTACTTATATATATATATTGTGCTCAGGTTAAAATACTCCTTTATGGATTTATAAAAATTTAAAAAAAATTTATATAGAAAAGTGTATAGGAAAATTAGGGTTGTTACAGTGACCTCTTGAGCAAAAGTCTATACTTAGATTACTCGGTTTTCATCAAAACCAGAAGTTTTCAAAAGCGGAGCTTAAACCACTCCTTTTCAAAGCTATCAGGTTCCTTCAACGATATCAAGTTCATTACGTTAACAGGTTTTTCGCCAAAAACCTAGCCACAGCCCTCCATCATTTCGGGTAAAAGCACATAGTATTCATGCGGTGTTTGTTGGCCAAAGTCAAGGCATCGTGAATGGTAGCTGTATCTTGTTTATCCGTAACATAGATAGATGCATTGGTTTATGACAGTCGTACCACCTTATTGGCCAAAGTCAAGGGTATGTACGGGTGGGTCTAAATCAATCTGGACAATGATGGGTAGAACTTGACATTGCGCGTTATGATTTGTTGGCCAAAGTCAAGGTCATAAGCGCTTGGGGAAAAAACCACATCGGGAGTTTCAAATATACAGGATACTTGCAGTTTTTAGCATACCTTCTGCAGTATGGTGACTAGAATGGATTCCATCTAGGTCATTACACGATGATAGTTGGATCCCGATCCCACTGATGAGTAGGATTATTCTTGGGAGATTATTTCACTTAACAATCAATACTATAAACCATGTTGGTGTCTAGAACGGTGTTAGCGGGGCCACGCCTCCAGGGAAAAGAGGTTATATAATTAAGGAACTTCGCGAAAACGTTGGAAAACCTCTCTCGAAGTATCGACATTAGCCTGGCCGAAATCACGCCCCGCTTCCCGGTATACGGGCAGGGGACGGGACTGGTCCTCTACGTATTTACTCAGAAGTAAATACACTAAGCGTAACTAAGCAATATAAAAGAAATATACACAAGAGATATAAACTGAACAACAACTTTATTTATTAACATTCTTTTGTACAATGCATGAAAAGTAAATACAACTGAAATAAAAGCGATGCCTAAATAATGGCATAACAAGAATGTAAAGTACTGAAAGGAAATGTGTACAATGAAACTAAAGCTCTGGTTCTTCAGCAAACTGATCCAAGTTTTCAGCAGTAGGCTCGATCTCTGATGTGTCCAAATTACCTGACGACATTCAAAGAAGAAAGAAAGAGAATGCCGTCAGCGAACAGGTCGCTCGGTAAGTCCCAAAGATAAGAGGAAAGTAGAATGGACAGAATAAGAAGGTATCTTTTAAAGTTGTATTATCTTATAGTAATGTTGTATTAACGTTGTTGTTTGTAACTTTGTACAGAAGAATACCAGTGTATACGAGAGAAGTCTCTATATGTCAGAGACTAGAGGCAAGTATAGTACAAGGAACCGTTTATGCTACGGTACACCAGCAACTGGATTCATGTTAGGTGTATTAAGTCTTACAGTCTCGTTCCACTTCTAACACTTTCCGTACCAATCTACCCCTTAAACCCCATAGTGTTTTGATTGTATTGTTTGTCTTGTAAATTATATTAATTGTATAATTGATTGACTGACCGAAACCATGATATCAGTAAATGGATGCAACCGTAGAATCATGTAAATGGAATGTATATCCATGGTTCGGTTCAGTCAAGCTGTATAGATTGATAATTGGATTCAAAGATTTATGTTGAATTGTAATATTGAAAATTTATAGATTGTAGATTTTAGATTGTACTTGAATCATATTAAAGTCAGATTATAATGAGACTCACTCTGAGTCAGAAAAGTAAATTAATGTCCTGATTGTTTTTTTTTGTTATCGGTAACCGCTGCACATGGACGGCAGGATTTGTGTCTTTTTCAAAGACGATTACTGTATTGATAACACCACCATTAAGTTGTCTACCTTAAGTAGGCAAGCACCCACTTCTCCGGCTCCCTGAGGCTCAAGAGATTGGTCCCGCTTAAACCTATATTTACTAGTGTCCTTAGGGTAATTTATAGAACTTGAGGGGGTTTTATGTAAAAATACTTTTATATACTTTTCAAAATACACCCTAAGCATTTATTATTCTTCTTTAGAGTTGTAATGAATGTGGATTTTATATTGTCATATTTCTAGTGAAAATATCCTAATTTCAAAATTAAAGGCATTTATTTGTAATATTGGTTTTGCATGGAATTCATGGTATTTTAGTGTAAAAATGATTCTTATGATATTGTAGAAAAGGTGGAATATTTATAATACTTCAAAAATAGATATGTTTATGTTACATGTACATATATTTATATGAAAATAATTTTTGTATATATTTATAATATTCTAGAAATCTTGTTTTTTTAAGATGTCGTATTTAAATCTTTCGAGACCGAATGCTCTTTGCGGAGGTCTGAATCTCGCACTACTAAGCCCGAGGATGTGCGGTAATCCGCACCATCCCGAACGGGTTCCCTAATTGGGTTGTAGCGGCGCTTTGCAAAGATTTGTATAAATACTAATCATTAAGGAAAAACGGTTTTATTAATTATGGTATTTATTTGTAAAGATGTCTATTTCCCGTATTCTATATTCTAGGGTCCTAAGTCAACTAGACTGCTCCTAACTGGTCCAAAGCGACAAGTTGTGAGATACCTCAAATCACCTCTTCACCGCCAATTGTAGCCAGGTAAGTACAAGTGAAGAAAGGAGGGATCCGCTTACGAATCACCATGAGACGGGCCTTTTAGAGTTACCTTTCTCACTTGTCTAGCCTAGACACCACAAAGTCAGGTTTAGATAAACGACTGAATGCCCACAACCTTCCTCTGTCCTAATGAGTGCGACAGTCCTTAATTGGCCGAGTCTAGATATTTTTATTATTAGCTCAAAAGTTATTTATTTATAAAGATGTATCAATACTAAATCTTTTAGAAATGGTTTTATTAAGTAAAGGGTATTTAAATGAAAATGTTTGTTTTCCCGTATTCTAAGTTCTCGAGGGTATTGTGTTATGCTGCATATGAGTGTGTGAGGAGGTAAGTCATTACCTCGTGGTCTACTTAAAGGTATAGCAAGTTTAATGGAGTTAAATATAGAATTGAAATAATGTGGTATTTAAGTGAAAAATACGATAAATTGAAATAGCCATCATTTTTTGAAATGAAACTTGATCAATTTGGTTGATTAGTATTTAATAGTCAACATGAGAGAGTTTAAGCATAATTGTATTAACGAGAAGTGAAGTTTTATGAAGAAACAGAATCGGAAATCGGATTTGTTCCGATTCCGTCGGGTTTTGTAAATCCGTATTTTTAGAATAGAAAAGGGAGATAGAAAATGGGACTTATGGGTTTAGAAAAAACAAGAAAAGAGATATTGATCGGAAGGAGTCGCCGGTGCGTCGCTTCGTCGCCGGGAGCTCCTAGAACGATCGCCGAAAGTTCGCCGGGAATTTCGCCGTAGCTTCGCCTCATGCTCGATTTCAAAGTACACAAGTTTCTTGAAAATTTTAGAGAGTTGGCTCAAAGTTTTAGGGTTAGAGGGTAGAGGATAGGGGTGGTATTTATAGGGTTAGGCTAGGGTTAGGGTAGATGAAGGGTTTTAATTTAAAAAATGTAAAAATGTAGGAAAATGTATGAAAAATGGAGTAAATGACTGTTAATGGGCTCTTTGGAAACGATCTCATTATTTAAAGTATACAGGGGGGTTGAGAAACTCAAAAGGCACAACTTTCTTCTTGGGGACTCGGCCGTCCGGCGGTGCCGGCCCGAGTCGGGGCATGGGAAGGTGGGGGGTCATCTGGTGTAGCTAATGGTATATTTACTTTTTTAGGTGTAGTGGGAAATTTTGGAGTTATCACGTGTTGACTGTTGGGCTTCTATAAAATTTAAAACAAAATAAATATTAAAAATAATGTGGGGCATGGGATTTGAACTCTGGTGGCTTGGTTCAGCAATGCAAGGTATTACCAATGAGCTACAAGCTCCTTCTTGTAATTAAATTGCTAATTAATTACTTAAGTCTTGTGCTCAGGCAATAAATACCCCTTTCTGGATTTTGAAAAAAATTTTGTACAAAAGGTGTATAGGAAATTTGGGGTTGTTACATTCTACCCTCCTTATAAAAATTTCTTCTTCGAAATTTGTAAAAGGAAAGTGTAACAGATTCAAGGAAAGTTTGGTGACTATAATACTAACAGTGTATGAAAATTAACAAGGTGGTGCAAGTGTTTAAAAATATGAAAGAGTCTTACCAGTGTTACCTTGGTCAACTGTCTTGGCTTCTACGGCTGCTAAGGTGTAAGCCTGTCGCCGTGGCACGTTCTTCCTTACAGGAGGCATATTCCCTATACTCGAGGCATGTTTCTCAGTGCCTGATGGAATTGGCGATTTGGATGAGCAGAAAATCCACGTGGAGGTGGTGCTGGGAGTGCAGGGCGAGTTGCAGGAGCCTGGATAGCTGGCTGCTGCGGGTAGTTAACGGGTGTGTGAGCCGGGTTGCATCTATAGGGATAGTTTCCAATTCTGTGATTGGACGCGCCACAAACCAAGCATAGGCCTTTTGCGCGCCTTCAAACCTTCCACAAGTGTCCTTCCCTCTTGCAATAAAAGCAAAAATCGGGGCTTGGCTGATCATTGGCTTCTTCCAGTCTTCTGAGTTCAACAGCTGGCCTTGAAGAGGCCCTTCCTACCATTTGAGTGGCAGGGTGTTTCACTCCTACAGACGGAGGTCTGCCCTTGCCTTTATCACTGCCTCATAACTGCGGGCAGCTTCCAGAGCATCTTCATGAGTTGGAAATTTCCCTGTGGCTAGTGCAACCTGGATTTCCGTATCCAAACCTTGTTGAAATCGACGGGCTTTGATCTCATCCGTCGGTATCAGGTGTGCCGCAAATCTTTTACGGTCTTGTATTAGCTGTGTAGTATGTGATATTAAAAATTTGAATACTGTCACATATCTTACCAACTGAGCATGGTGAACTCAGCGTCATACTCATCTACTGACTTGACCCACATAGAACCTTGTTGTAGATGAATGAACTATTGTTCCATGGCAAACTTGGCAGTCACAGGGAAGTACTTCGCGTCGAACCTATCGCGAAAAGTCTTCCATTTAATGGGCTGTTCAAGATGTCTTTCTTCCTCCTTCCACCAGTTTCGTGCATTGTCTGTGAGCTGTAATTTTTCCACACGAACCCAACCTATATCTGGCACTTGTGCTGCTGCTAGATCATCCTCGATACTCTGAGCCCATTCCTCAGCTTCCAGTGGGCTCCCCTTTCCTGAGAACTGCTTGGGATGTAAAGCTCTGATTTGCTTCACCCCAGGTGCTTCAGCCTCGGGATGGTTCAAGAGCTGCTGCTGTCCCACTAGGAGGCTGCGGATTGCCTCAAGCAGAACCGTTTGCCCGTTGAGTGGAGCAGGAATGGCAGTGTATGTCTATGTTACCCACCCCGGTATTTACGGGGAGGCGGAAAGAGTAAAAATCTAATTTTTATCACAAGGAAACATAGACCAACCATGAAGGATCTTTGCTAAACAAAAACTAACAAACATACAAGAAGCTTTAACTACTAGGTTAAGAGGTTATACCAAAAGCTTGAACTCCTTCTCTTCTTGTGTTGCTTCCTTTTCTTGTGTGTTCCTTTGAGTAGTGTAGACGGCTCTTCCTCTTCGTCTTCTCTTTGCCAAAGAAAGATCCACCCGAAGGCCTTTTCCTTGAGCTCCTACCTCAACAATGAAGTAACTAGAGTGCTTGGCTTGCAAGACTAAGAACCCTAAAGTGAGCAGAGAGGTGTTTTGGTGGTTTTATCTCACAAAGCTCATGGTTTTCAACTAATGAAACAAGAGAGCTTTGAGAGAGGAAGAGGAGAAGCTTGCAAGAGAGAGAAAAGGAATGAGAGAATGAAATGAACCTTGCTCTCATATGAACAAAAAGAATAATGATAATTTTAATTAGGATAAATTGTCATGGTTGATGTTGATTTGACCCTTATCATATCACAATTAATGCTAAGCATGCTCACAAAAATATCTAAGTTAACATGGGTCAACTTAGTCAAAAGGTCAAATCAATTAACCATGATACAATTATCACTAATTAAAACTCATTAATCAATTTCCTCAATCTCATTATGGTTTTAATCAAGTCAATGGTCAAAACCCTAATGAGGTTCCTCTGCCTCTGTCAACTGTATATACACACCCGCATCCGTGTTCCGAGGAACACGAATACAATGAGACAAGACCAATCCCAAAACAAACACTAGGATCTGGCTTAAACCAAAGCCCACTAGTAATAACTGCCCGGGAAGCAAACGTGCACAAGTGCGCGTATGTGAACGAAACCCCGTCGTAAAAACCATACGACCTCTACTTTGTTTCGCCCAAAAGTGAACAACCCTCTGTGTGGGACTCTAAAGACTCGACACTACGCTGGCAGTGGGTTTAACCACAGGCCGCAAGCGGTACTAGCTGTACATAACGGTCCCTGGGTAGATGCCGATAAGAAGACCGATGAGGTGAACCCATCCGAACTCCTACTGAGCCTGAATGTGACAATCTCCGTATAGTCCGGTCTGTTTGTCTAAGAGTATCGCATGTCGGGCCTAGGGGCGGTAAATGCCAGTCCTCTAATAGAGGTATAAGTCGTGTCGGAGTGTAGCCCAGAACACCCTGAGAAAATACTGGAAACACTACCAGTAAATCTCGCTTGTCCTGGCCAAGGACTTTGTGTAATGGTTCTCCTAGACACAGCGCAATATCAACTCCCAATACTGGGAGAGACGAATCATGTCTAACCGTCACTGCCTCCAAATGCTTCGGGACTGCACCCAACTACTACCTGTTTGCATGACTTAATAAAGCCGTGGTAGGGTAGTAATCTAAGAACAGTGGGAACACACTCGAGGTGAAGTGACAGTGTCAAGTCAACGGACTAAGTTGTACTCATGTTACCTGGGAACTGATAACTGACGATAGGTATAATACCAACCAACTGTTCCCTGCGATTCCTGTCCAGTGTACTCGTAACCTAACGAGCACCTGCATACTATCTCCAGTACGACGTACTGATGGCTGTGGGACAGACCATCTCCCCTCCTGAGAAGAGAAGCGTATACACTAGTCTACTCTAGAGTATCGATGCCCTGGCTCGATAATCCTACGACCAGGGACCTGTATAAGGATGTGTTTATAGACTACCCAGCCCCCACTAGTGTGACTGCCATCACAAAGCTGGTAGTCAGGCAAAAGATCCTAAGGGCTCTATCAATATGTATTAGCAATATGTCAAAAAAAAACACATACACATCTTAAGATAGATACAAACCAAGTAGCATACTACCATATTGAGTAAGAATGTCAATCCGTGTATATATCCCAAGCTTCCAAAATGTAATATACAAAATAGTAATATACAATAATGGCCTCTAGGGCATATCACACTAACAATCTTCCACTTGCACTAAGGCCATGTGCTGACATATCGCAGACTTATCAACTCAAATAGCCTCTCGAACTTCGTCAGAGGAATGGCATTTGTGAATGGATCTGCAGTGTTATCTTCTGTAGCAACCCTCCGAACCTCGATCTCCTGGCGATCCACGATCTCCCTGATCAGGTAATACCGCCTCAAGATGTGTCTAGACTTCTGATGGGACCTGGGTTCCTTTGATAAAGCTATAGCCACGTTGTTGTCACAATACAGAGGTATTGGATCAACAATGTACGGAACCACCTGAAGTTCTGTCAAGAACTTCTTCATCCAGACGGCTTCTTTTGCGGCATCAGATGCTGCGATATACTCCGCTTCCATCGTCGAGTCAGCAACGGTATCTTGTTTGGAACTCTTCCAACACACCGTCACTCCATTAAGAGTAAAGATATAACCCGACATGGATTTGGAGTCATCCTTGTTACTCTAGAAGCTGGAGTCAGCAAAGGCCTCGATCTGGAGGTCTTTTCCGCCGTAAACCAAAAACATATCCTTAGTCATTCTCAGGTACTTCAGAATGTTCTTTACCTCTATCCAGTGCTACTCCCCAGGGTTTGACTGATACCGGCTTAACACTCAGTGCATAATCTACATCTGGTCTGGTACACAACATCGCATACATTATAGAGCCTACCGCAGAGGCGTAGGGTATAATAGACATGCGATGCCTTTCCAAATCAGTCTTGGGAGACATCTTTTTGGAGAGGGTGATCCCGTGACAAGCCGGTAAATTACCACACTTGGAATCTTCCATATTGAATCTTTTCAGTATGGTGTCGATGTACCTGGACTGTGAAAGTCCTAATATCCTTTTAGACCTATCACAATAGATCCGGATCCCCAGAATGTAAGAGGCATCACCCAGGTCTTTCATGGAGAACCTGCGTGACAAGAACCCTTTGACAGATTGTAGCATAGGAATGTCATTTCCTATCAAGAGAATGTCATCTACGTACAAGACGAGGAATACAACAGTTCATGCTACAATCTTACTATAAATGCATGGTTCATCTGGATTTTTGATAAAGCCAAATTCTTTGATCGTCTCATCAAAACAGATGTTCCAACTCCGCGATGCCTGCTTCAGTCTATAAATGGACGTAAGCAACTTGCACACTTTCCCGCTGCTCCCACTCTGAATGAAACCCTCTTCCATATAGACACACTCCTCTAAATTACCATTTAGAAAAGTGGTTTTTACGTCCATCTGCCAAATCTCATAATCGTGGAAGGCATAAATGGTAAGAAGGATCCGAGTGGATTTGAGCATAGCCACTGGAGAAAAGGTTTCGTCATAGTCCAAACCAGGTCTTTGACGAAAACCCTTTGCAACAGGTCTAGCCTTAAAGGTCTCAACCTGTCCATCTATACCAATCTTCCTTTTGAAGATCCATTTGCAGCCTACGGTTTTTACCCTTTCTGGAGCAACGTCCAAAGTCCATACTTTGTTGGTGTTCATGGACTCCATCTCGGTCCGCATTGCATCCAGCCATTTTACCGAGTAAGTGCTCTGAATGGCCTGCTGGAAGCTAGTCGGCTTATCATTATCAATGATGCAATCCTCTCTATCCCCGTCTATGAGAAAACCATAGTATCTATCAAGTGGATGAGAAAGCCTACAACTCCTGCGGAGCGGCACAGGAATGTCCTGTCCTTTCGAACCTTCTAGTTCTACTAAGCTTTCAGTAATAGCTCGTTGTTCTGGAATTTCTTCCAGTTCTATTGCGCTCCCACTTATCTGATTTTCTAAAAATTCAGTTTTCAAGAAGCAGGCATGACGAGAAACAAATACCTTTTGTTCCTCTGCGTAATAGAAGAAATATCCCTTAGAGTTCTTTGGATATCTCACAAACTTGCACTATACTGAGCGTGCCTCGAGTTTGTCCGTATGCTGCTTTTTGACAAAAGCTGGACATCCCCATGTCTTAATGTGTTTAAGATAGGGTTTCTTCCCACTCCACATCTGATATGGTGTGGTAGGCACTGACTTAGTTGGAACCCGGTTCAAAAGATATGCAGCTGATTCTAGTGCATATCCCCAGAAAAATCGCGGTAACTCAGCGTTACTCATCATGGAACGTACCATCTCCAATAGGGTTCGGTTCCGTCTTTCCGATACACCATTGTGTTGTGGTGTGTATAGAGGAGTAAGTTGAGAAAGAATTCCATTCTCTTTTAGGTAATCCAGGAACTCGTCTCTCAACTATTCACCACCTCGATCAGATCTCAGTGTCTTGATACTTTTTCCTATTTGTTTTTCTACTTCATTCTTGTATTCCTGGAATTTTTCAAAGGCTTCAGATTTATACTTCATTAAGAAGACATGTCCATACCTTGAAAAATCATCCGTAAAAGTAATGAAGTAAGAATAACCACTTCGCGCATGTGTAGACATTGGACCACATACATCGCTGTGCACGAGTCCCAAGAGCTCGCTCGCTCTTACTCCGTGTCCAGTGAACGGAATCTTTGTCATCTTTCCTTTGATACATGATTGACAAGTTGCATATGATTGATATTCGAACGGATCCAAATATCCTTCTTTATGTAACTTAGTTAATCTTGTCTCATTGATATGACCCAGTCTACAATGCCATAAGAAAGCATGATTTATTTCTGTAGACTTTCTTTTGTGTGTATTCTGGATATTGAAAATCTGCGATTGGTTTAATACGTATATACTGTTGCTTAATGTACCCAACCCAATCAAAACATGATTAAGGTGAATGTTTACAACATTGCTTACAAATGCAAAATCATAACCTTCTTTAGACATTAAAAATACAGATACGATATTACGAGTCGAACTGGGTACAAAATAACAATTGCGCAAAACCAAAACATGTCCATCTGTCAATCCTAAGTAATAGTCCCCCATGGACTCAGCATCCATGCTTGCTCCGTTTGCAACTCTGAGGGTCATATCACCTGCCTTCAAAAATCTACGCCTTCTCAGTGCCTGCAAAGAATTACAGATATGAGATCCTGATCCGGTATCCAATACTTAGGAAGTAGAGTTGATTAACAGACAGTTTTCAATAACATACACACCTGAAGCCGAAGCCACAATTTGCTTCGGGTCCTGGTTCTTGGCCTTCCAAGCCCTGCAATCTTTCTTCCAGTGTCCTTTCTTGTGATAATAAAAGCATTCTTCCTTCCCCACAATCTGTCCCGCTACCTTTGCTACCTTTGCCTTTCCCTTGGCTTCCACCTTACTAACACCGCCCCTTAGTTTGGTGGGGGCCTTCTTCTTCTTTCCTTTAGCTTTCGCCTTGGACCTAGAAGAGGAAGCTCCTCCAACAAACAAAGCGGGTGTTTCCCTGACTTTCTGTAGGGTGCCCTCTGCACTCCTCAACATGTTGAGGAGTTCCTGAAGTTCAACTTCTTTTCCTTGCATGTTGAAGTTCAGGATAAACTGGGCGTAGGTGGAAGGAAGGGACTGGAGAATCAAGTCAGTGTAGAGCTCGTTCTCTAATGTGGTTTCGAGTCCGCGAGCTCCTCAATGTAGCCAATCATCTTAAGCACGTGTTCCGCTACAGATGATCCGACGGCCAACCTCGCTTAAAATAGGTTTTTCGAGGTTTCGTATCTGGCGATATGGGATTGCTCTCCATATAGTTCCTTAGTATGTAGAAATATGGATTCAAGGTCCATATTCTCGTGCCTCCTCTGATGTTCATTGTCCATAGAGGCAAGCACGAGGCACTTGGCCTTCGCGCAGTCAATCTCCCAGGTCTTACGGATTTCCTTTTCTGTGACACTGGATTCTGAACCTGGGACGGCGGGGGCTTTAGTGGTAAGGAGATATCCTAACTTGTCATAAGTGATTGCCATTTTGACATTCTTGAGCCAATCTTTGTAGTTTGGCTCTGTCGGTATATTTTTATCTAATAGTAACTTTAGGCCGGTCATGACGTTTGGTTGCTGCAATTAGGTGAGAGAGAAAAAGCACTTTAGCATGATACTCTTGCAAGTTTAGAGTGGTTTTTAGTTTGTCTAAACAGGATGGCTCCTACTGTTTCTCGAATCCTTCCTGAAACCATAAAAGAAGAATTAGTCGGGATTGATCTCACTGTACAATACTTGCTTAACCGTTCAGCCAGGCCAGTGTCGGTACTTCGAGGGAGGTTTTACGATGCTTTCGCGAAGTTCCTTAATTAAATAACCTCTTTTCCCTGTGGCCGTAGCCCCGCTAACACCTTTCTAGACACCTACTTGGTTTATAGCATTGATCGTTAAGTGAGAAAGTTTCCCGAGAAGTAGCATATACTCACAGTAGGATCGGGATCCAAATAGCATCGTGTGATAAAGCTGAAGGAATCCTACCAAAATCATCACACTCCAAATGGTATGCAACACTAGCAAGTTTCAGTTTCTTTAGAAACTCCCGATGTGGATTTTTGCCCCATGCTCTTATGACCTTGACTTTGGCCAACAAATTATAAGTCACATACCAAGTTCTACCTGTCATTTTCCAGGTTAATTTGAATCCACCCGTACCTACCCTTGATTTTGGCCAAAAAAGCAGTACGAATGTCCCAAACCAACGCATCTATCTATGCTGCATATAAATATCCAATAGCTACTAATCACTATGCCTTGACTTTGGCCAACAAACATAGCTTGAATACTATTGACTATCCATATAAAATGACGTAGGGCTACGAATGGTTTTGGCGAAATCGTGAACGTAGTGAACTTGATATAATCGAAGGAACCTGATAGGTTTTAAAAGGAGTGGTTTAAGCTCCGCGTTTTTAAAAGTTTTCTGTTTTCGAAAAAAACCGAGTGGTTTTGAAATTGTTCCAATGATTTAACTTTGGTTTATTTTCTTTGCATTAATATAATGCGTCCCATCAATTAATCCCACCATTGCAGAAAACAACGAAAATATGACGTACGCTTATGCCATCCGCATTCGCCACGGGGCCCCGTCATCACCCGTTAGGTTACTTAACTAATGGCAGAGCGGGGGCTGGACTAGCGCGGGTGCAAAACATAAGCAACGCCTACTAGATATCATATATAGATATATACATTCGTCAGACGCAATGATAGCCATTCCAGATCACAGATGAACACATTGGATATGCTAAGAATCCACGTTTCGTTCGAGCCTGCAACGAAAGACGGATTACACGGTCGCGATGAATAGCCAAACCACACCCTAGACCCCTACGGGTGCGGCAAACTACCCGCCAAATACCTGAAGTGAAGCAGCCTCCCTCAACAACGTGAGTAGGCCACTCAGCATTTCAAAGTACCCGGTAGTTTTTGCACCCTTCCTTAGGTCTATCCTAGGAGCAAAAACAGTAAAAGAAATAATATACAAAGGTGGCTACAGCCTCAACCCGGATGTGAGACCAAAAATAATATTACATCAATTTACAATTTACAACAAATGAAAGATAAATAAATACTCATCTCATAACCCCGGCTATTCATCCGCTACAATCCAACAAGTTCATATACACAATCCAACATCACAGATCACAGATATGTACAACCCCCACTAATCGACGTATAACAATTAGCCGACGTTCTGTACATATATCACATTACAGATATAATCAATTAGCTAAAGTTTATAGAATTTCGATCAATATTCCAATTTGAAACTACCCCAAATATAACACCGTTCTCAAAAGAATCTGGGCAGAAACAAAGTATCTGAAAAATCACAAAACATCAAGCTGGACATTCTGCAGGAAAAACGAGTTGACTCCGAGTCGACTCGGCCGCGGATCCGCGGTGAAACGCATGGTTTCGCCGCGCTTCCGCGGCTGTCTGACTGAGTCATGAGCTCGTTTTTCTTGGGTGTCCCTAAAAAACCCTGCATGTATTTTTCAGGTCTCTGAAAATATTTTTAGACCTGGTTTTAAAATCGGCAGAAAACACTAAATTTTGATGTTTTTTTGCGATTTTTCCGGGATCGAAGTTCTAAATACTTTGCTAACATGTTAGTTGTTGTTTAGCCAGGCTCTGATACCACTGTAAGTCTATGTTACCCACCCCGGTACTTACGGGGAGGCGGAAAGAGTAAAAATCTAATTTTTTATCACAAGGAAATATAGACTAACCATGTAGGATCTTTGCTAAACAAAAACTAACAAACATACAAGAAGCTTTAACTACTAGGTTAAGAGGTTATACCAAAAGCTTGAACTCCTTCTCTTCTTGTGTTGCTTCCTTTTTTTGTATGCTCCTTTGAGTAGTGTAGACGGCTCCTCCTCTTCGTCTTCTCTTTGCCAAAGAAAGATCCACCCGAAGGCCTCTACCTTGAGCTCCTACCTCAACAATGAAGTAACTAGAGTGTTTGGCTTGCTAGACTAAGAACCCTAGAGTGAGTAGAGAGGTGTTTTGGTGGTTTTATCTCACAAAGCTCATGGTTTTCAATTTATGAAACAAGAGAGCTTTAAGAGAGGAAAAGGAGAGAGCTTGCAAGAGAGAGAAAAGGAATGAGAGAATGAAATGGACCTTGCTCTCATATGAACAAAAAGAATAATGATAATTTTAATTAGGATAAATTGTCATGGTTGATGTTGATTTGACCCTTATCATATCATAATTAATGCTAAGCATGCTCACAAAAATATCCAAGTCAACATGGGTCAACTTAGTCAAAAGGCCAAACCAATTAACCATGATACAATTATCACTAATTAAAACTCATTAATCAATTTCCTCAATCTCATTATGGTTTTAGTCAAGTCAATGGTCAAAACCCTAATGAGGTTCCTTTGCCTCTGTCAACTGTGTATACACACCCGCATCCGTATTCCGAGGAACACGAATACAATGAGACAAGACCAATCCCAAAATAAATACTAGGATCTGGTTTAAACCAAAGCTAACTAGTAATAACTGCCCGGACAGCAAACGTGCACAAGTGCGCGTATGTGAACGAACCCCCGTCGTAAAAACCATACGACCTCTACTTTGTTTCGCCCAAAAGTGAACAACCCTCTGTGTGGGACTCTAAAGACTCGACACTACGCTGGCAGTGGGTTTAACTACAGGCCGCAAGCGATACTAGCTGTACGTAACGGTCCCTAGGTAGATGCCGATAAAAATACTGATGAGGTGAACCCATCCGAACTCCTACTAAGCCTGAATGTGACAATCTCCATACAGTCCGGTCTGTTCGTCTAAGAATATCGCATGTCGGGCCTAGGGGTGGTAAACGTCAGTCCCCTAATAGCGGTACAAGTCGTGTCGGAGTGTAGCCCAGAACACCCTGAGAAAATACTGGAAACACTACCAGTAAATCTCGCTTGCCCTGGCCAGGGACTTTTTGTAATGGCTCTCCTAGACACAGCGCGATATCAACTCCCAATACCGGGAGAGACGAATCCTGTCTAACCGTCACTGCCTCCAAGTGCTTCGGGACTGCACCCAACTACTACCTGTTTGCACGACTCAATAGAGCCGTGGTAGGGTAGTAATCTAATAACAGTGGGAACACACTCGAGGCGAAGTTATAGTGTCAAGTCAACGGACTAAGCTGTACTCATGTCACCTGGGAACTGATAACTGACGATAGGTATAATACCAACCAACAGTTCCCTGCGAGTCCTGTCCAGTGTACTCGTAACCTAACGAGCACTTGCATACTATCTCCAGTACGACGTACTGATGGCTGTGGAACAGACTATCTCCCCTCCTGGGAAGAGAAGCGTATACACTAGTCTACTCTGGAGTATCGATGCCCTGGCTCGATAATCCTACGACCAGGGACCTGTATAAGGATGTGCTTATAGACTACCCAGCACCCACTAGTGTGACTGCCATCACAACGCTGGTAGTCAAGCAAAAGATCCTAAGGGCTCTATCAATATGTATTAGCAATATGTCAAAAATAAACACATACACGTATTAAGATAGATACAAACCAAGTAGCATACTACCATATTGAGCAAGAATATCAATCCGTGTATATATCCCAAGCTTCCAAAATGTAATATACAAACTAGTACTATACAATAATGGCCTCTAGGGCATATCACACTAACAGGCAGGTGTGAGTGGTAGTGGTAGAGGTGTGTTGTTGACATTGGTGCTGGTGTTGTTTGGTGAATCCATAACCTTGAAAGAAAAATTTAGGTTTGGACAGATTCAAAGTATATGATTCAAAGAATAAGAAATGATGGGATTCAAGAAACATGATTGTAAAGAATGTTTTAGTTGCTGGTTCTTGTGTTATATTGCTTAGGTTGTTCACGCAGAACAGAACTGCATGATAGGATTTCATACAGGTCTGACCTACATGGGCCACCAACAAAACCTGTCACGCCCCGCTTCCCGGTATACGGGCAGGGGACGGGACTGATCCGCTACGTATTTACTCAGAAGTAAATACGCTAAGTGTAACTAAGCAATATAAAAGAAATATACACAAGAGACAAGAGATATAAACTGAACAGCAAGTTTATTTATTAACATTCTTTTGTACAATGCATGAAAAGTAAATACAACTGAAATAAAAGCGATGCCTAAATAATGGAATAACAGGAATGTAAACTACTGAAAGGAAATGTGTACAATGAAACTAAAGCTCTGGTTCTTCAGCAAACTGATCCAAGTTTTCAGTGGTAGGCTCGATCTCTGATGTGTCCAAATTACCTGACGACATTCAAAGAAGAAAGAAAGAGAATGTCGTCAGCGAACAGGTCGCTCGGTAAGTCCCAAAGATAAGAGGAAAGTAGAATGGACAGAATAAGAAGGTATCTTTTAAAGTTGTATTATCTTATAGTAATGTTGTATTAACGTTGTTGTTTGTAACTTTGTACAGAAGAATATCAGTAAATGGATGCAACCGTAGAATCATGTAAATAGAATGTATATCCATGGTTCAGTTCAGTCAAGTTGTATAAATTGATAATTGGATTTATGGATTCATGTTGAATTGTAATATTAAAGATTTGTAGATTGTAGATTTTAGATTGTACTTGAATCATATTCAAGTCAGATTATAATGAGACCCACTCTAAGTCAGAAAAGTAAATTGATGTCCTGATTGTTTTTTTTGTTATCGGTAACCGCTGCACATGGACGACAGGATTTGTGTCTTTTTCAAAGACGATTACCGTATTGATAACACCACTATTAAGTTGTCTACCTTAAGTAGGTAAGCACCCACTTCTCCGGCTCCCTGAGGCTCAAGAGATTAGTCCCGCTTAAACCTATGTTTACTAGTGTCCTTAGGGTAATTTATAGAACTTGAGGGGGTTTTATGTAAAAATACTTTTATATACTTTTCAAAATACACCCCAAGCATTTATTATTCGTTTTTAGAGTTATAATGAATGTGGATTTTATATTGTCATATTTCTAGTGAAAATATCCTAATTTCATAATTAAATGAATTTATTTGTAATATTGGTTTTGCATGGAATTCATGGTATTTTAGTGTAAAATTGATTCTTATGATATTGTAGAAAAGGTGGAATATTTATAATACTTCAAAAATAGATATGTTTATGTTACATGTACATATATTTATATGAATTTTTTTTTGTATATATCTATAATATTCTAGAAATCTCGTTTTCTGAAGATATCGTATTTAAATCTTTCGAGACTGAATGCTCCTTGCGGAGGTTTGAATCTCGCACTACTAAGCCCGAGGATGTGCGATAATCCACACCATTCCGAACGGGTTCCCGAATTGGGTTGTAGAGGCGCTTTGGAAAGATTTGTATAAATACTAATCATTAAGAAAAACGGTTTTATTAATTATGGTATTTATTTGTAAAGATGTCTAGTTCCCGTAATCTATGTTCTAGGGTCTCCTAAGTCAACTAGACTGCTCCTAACTGGTCCAAAGCGACAAGTTGTGAGATACCTCAAATCACCTCTTCACCGCCAATTGTGGCCAGGTAAGTACAAGTGAAGAAAGGAGGGATCCGCTCACGAATCACCGTGAGACGAGCCTTTTAAAGTTACCTTTCTCACTTGTCTAGCCTAGACACCACAAAGTCAGGTTTAGATAAATGACTGAATGCCCACAACCTTCCTCTGTTCTAATGAGTGCGACAGTCCTTAATTGGCTGAGTCTAAATATTTTTATCACTAGTTCAAAGGTTATTTATTTGTAAAGATGTATCAATACTAAATCTTTTAGAAATGGTTTTATTAAGTAAAGGGTATTTAAATGAAAATGTTTTTTTCCCCCGTATTCTAAATTCTCGAGGTTATCGTGTTATGTTGCATATGAATGTGTGAGGAGGTAGGTCATTACCTCGTGGTCTACTTAAAGGTATAGCAACTTTAATGAAGTTAAATGTAGAATTGAAACAATGTGGTATTTAAGTGAAAAATACGATAAATTGAAATAGCCATCATTTTATGAAATGAAACTTAATCAATTTGGTTGATTAGTGTTTAATAGTCAACATGAGAGAGTTTAAGCATAATTGTATTAACGAGAAGTGAAGTTTTATGAAGAAACCGAATCAGAAATCGGATTTGTTCTGATTCCGTCGGGTTTTGTAAATCCGTATTTTTAGAATAGAAAAGGGAGATAGAAAATGAGACTTACGGGTTTAGGAAAAACAAGAAGAGAGAGATTGATTGGAAGGAGTCGCCGGTGCGTCGCTTCGTCGCCGGGAGCTCCTAGAACGATCGCCGGAAGTTCGCCGAGAATTTCGTCGTAGCTTCACCTCGTGCTCGATTTCAAAGTACACAAGTTTCTTGGAAATTTTAGAGAGTTGGCTCAGAGTTTTGGGATTAGAGGGTAGAGGGTAGGGGTGATATTTATAGGGTTAGGCTAGGATTAGGGTAGATGAAGGGTTTTAATTTAAAAATGTAGGAAAATGTATTAAAAATGGCGTAAATGAGTGTTAATAGGCTCTCTGGAAACGATCTCAATATTTAAAGTATACAGGGGGGTTGAGAAACTCAAAAGGCACAACTTTCATCTTGAGGACTCGGCCGTCCGGCCGGCGCCGCCGGCCCAAGTCGGCCGGTCCGCTGGCCGACTCGGTCGAATCGGGGCATGGGAAGGTGGAGGGTCATCTGGTGTAGCCAATGGTATATTTACTTTTTCAGGTGTAGTGGGAAATTTTGGAGTTATCACGTGTTGACTATTGGCTTCTATAAAATTTAAAACAAAATAAATATTAAAAATAATGTGAGGCATGGGATTTGAACTCTGGTGGCTTAGTTCAGCAATGCAAGGTATTACCAATGAGCTACAAGCCCCTTCTTGTAATTAAATTGCTAATTAATTACTTATGTCTTGTGCTCAGGCAATAAATACCCCTTTCTGGATTTTGAAAAAAAATTTGTACAAATGGTGTATAGGAAATTTAGGGTTGTTACAGAAAGGTTAAGCAAGTATTTTGACGTGCGATTAATCCCGACTAGTTCTTCTTTTAGGGTTTGAAGAAGAATTTGAGGAAATAGTGGGAGCCATCCTGATTAGATAAATTAATAAACAATATGATCTTGCAAGAGCGCACGCTAAGTGTTTCTTTTCTCTCTCTCTAGGTAGCAACCATTTCACGCCCTAATTAAGATAATAAAATGTATTGCTTGACCGATCTGAATTCTTATTCGGGGCCGGAGAACGTCAGTTTGGGTCTGAATTATGACAAAAGTTATAAGTGTGTGCAGAGGAAAGAGAATTGCATGGATTCCTTAATGACCCCAGCGATGAAAACATACTATTGCATCTCCTTCACGTGTTTTTGTTATTGAGAACTATGTTTCGGTCAGTCCTACCTCCTGGGAACTAGATACCGGATCAGGATCTCATATCTGTAATTTATTGCAGGGACTGAGAAAAAGTAGGATAGTTGGACCTGGTGATATGTCTCTCAGAGTAAGGAACGGGGCACAACTTAATGTTGCTAATGTTTGTGAATATCACCTAGCATTGCAAAGTGGCAATATGATGATTGAACAATTGCTACTATGTACCTTCCATGGTTTACAACATCATATCAGTTTTTTTACTTAATAAAGATGGATATAATTTTGTTCTTGATAGAAATATCATAAACATTAACCTTGATAAGGTATTAGTTGCAGAAGGTACACTGTTTAATGGTATCTATGTTCTAAATCAAAACGAATTTTTTAATATACAGAACACACGCAAAAGGAAGAGTTCAGAAGAGAACAAATCCTACTTGTGGTATTGTAGACTTTATCATATCGGAGGGATAAGACTGAGTAAATTGCATTAGGATGGATATTTGAATACATTTGAATTTTCATCTTATGAAACTTGCCGGTCTTGTCTAGAGGGAAAGATGGCCAAATCACCATTCACTGGATGTGGAGAAAGAGCAACAGAGCTCTTGGGGCTCATACACAGTGATGTATGTGGTCCAATGTCTATACATGCATGGGGTGGATTCTCATACTTCATCACATTCACTGACGATCTCTCTAGGTTCGGATATGTGTATCTTTTGAAATACAAATCTGAAGCCTTTGAGAAATTCAAAGAATTCAGAAAGGAAGTAGAGAACCAGACTGGCAAAAGCATCAAGATCCTCCGATCTGATAGAGAAGGGGAGTATTTAAGCACGAAATTCCTAGAATACCTAAAAGAGAATGGAAGTCTCTCTCAGCTTACTCTTCCATATACATCGGAGCGGAGAAATCGTACCCTTATAGATATGGTTCGCTCCATGATGAGTATTGGTGAGTTATCTCTTTCATTCTGGGGTTTTGCTCTTGAATCAGCTGCATTCATATTGAATAGAGCACCGACCAAATCAGTGCCTACCACCCCATATGAAATATGGAGTGGGAAGAGACCATGTCTTAATTACATTAAGATATGAGGGTGTCATGCTTTTGTTAAAAAGCAGAACCCAGGTAAACTCGAGACAAGGTATGTATTGTGCAAGTTTGTGGGATACCCTAAGCATTCTAAGGGGTATCCTTTCTACCACACCGAGGAACATAAGGTGTTGGTATCTCGCCACGCTACCTTTTTAGAAAGGGGATTTGTTGAAAAAGAAATTAGCGGGACTACGGTAGAGCTGGAAGAAATTTAGGAACCACAAACTGTAACAGAAGATTTGGTGGAACCTCAGGACTCATTAGTCCCAGACGAGCCTTAACCACTTCGCAAATCTAGTAGGATTTCTCATCCGCCCGAGAGATAATACGGTTTTCTCATAGACGGAGATCGAGAGAATTGCATCTTGGAAGAAGATGATCCTACTGGTTTCAGGCAGGCCAATATCAGTAGGGACCCTGATAAATGGCTGGATGCTATGCAATCTGAAATGGAGTCCATGTACACCAATAAAGTGTGGACCTTGGAAGTTGCTCTACATGGGATAAAACCTATTGGATGCAAATGGATCTACAAAAGGAAGATTGGTGTAGATGGGCAGGTGGAAACCTATAAGGCTAGACTTATTGCAAAAGGTTTTCATCAAAGACCAGAATTGGACTATGACAAAACTTTTTCTCCAGTGGCTATGCTCAAATCCATTCGGACCCTACTTTCCATTGCTGCCTTCCATGACTATGAGATCTGGTAGATGGACGTAAAAACGGTTTTTCTAAATGGTAGTTTGGAAGAGTGCGTTTATATGGATCAGCCAGAAGGTTTTGTAGATAGTGGGAGCAGCAGGAAGGTGTGAAAGTTGCTCAAATCCATTTATGGATTGAATCAGGTATCGCGGAGCTAGAACATCTGTTTTGATGAAACAGTCAAGGAATTTGACTTCACCAAGAACGAGGATGAGCCATATATTTATAAGAAGATTGTAGGACGAACTGTCGTATTCCTAATCTTGTACGTGGACGGGATTCTTTTGATAGGAAACGATATTCCTATGCTACAATCGTTCAAGCTGTTCTTTTCACAAAGGTTCTCCATGAACGACCTGGGTGATGCCTCGTACATTCTGGGAATCAAGATCTACAGAGATAGATCCAAGAGATTACTGGGACTTTCACAGTTCAGGTACATATAGACCGTACTAAAGAGATTTAGTATGGAAGATTCCAAGCGCGGTAACATACTCGCATTACACAGAATCACCCTCTCCAAGGAAATGTCTCCCAAGACTGATGAGGAGAGGGTTCGCATGAGCGCTATACCCTACGCTTCGGCGGTAGGATCTATAATGTATGAGATGCTATGTACAAAGCCAGATGTAGTTTACACGCTAAGCGTGGTGAGCCGGTATTAGTCGAATACAGGTGAGAACCACTGGGCAGCAGTGAAGAACATTCTTAAGTACCTGAGAAGTACTAAGGAGATGTTCTTGGTTTTTGGTAATGGAGACCTTAAGGTCAAGTCCTTTACCGATTTAAGCTTCCAGAGTGACAAGGATAACAGCAAGTCTGTATCGAGTTTTGTGTTTACCCTTAATGAAGGGGCGGTGTGTTAAAGGAGTTCCAAACAGGATACCGTCGCAGACTCGACGATGGAGGCTGAATACATTGCTGCAAGTGATGCCGCAAAAGAAGCGGTCTGGATGAAGAAGTTCATTGCTGAACATCAGGTAGTTTCATTCATTATTGATCTGATACCTTTGTATTGCGATAAAAATGGGCTATAGATTTAGCGAAGGAACCACGGTCCTATCAGAAAACCAGAAACATCTTAAGGCGGTATCACCTGATCAAGGACATCATAGATCGCCAGGAGATCGAGATCCGGAGAGTGGATACAAAAGAGAACACGGCGGATTCATTTACAAAAGCCCTCCCTGCACAGTTCGAGCAACTTTTTGAGATGTTGGGTATGCGGTATGCCAGCAGCTGGCCTTAGAGAAGACGTTGGGTATTCGGCACGCCAATAACTGGCCTTTAGTGCAAATAGAAGATTGTTGGATATGTATGCCCTAGAGGCCATTATTGTATATGTGTACATGTGGATATGTATGTACAGGACGATCGTGCTCAGTTATATAGTATATTATTTCAGTTGTCTTTATCGGGATATGTGTATTTGTTTTTATTGATGCTTTATCCAGCTTGGACATATTGATAAATACTTGATATAGTAGTATACTATTATGGTTTGATTTTATCTTAATATGGCATATGTTATACACGTTATTATATATTGCGGTTACATGTTGATAAAGCTCGTAGAATCTTGCTTGACTACCTGCGTTGTGATGGCGATCATACTTATGGGAGTTGAGTAGTCTGTAAACGCATCCTTAAATGTCCCAAGTGGCAGGAGTATCGAGATCGGGCATCGACACTCCAAAGTAGACTTGCGTGTACATTTCTAGACACCGACGAGGGGCGGTGGTTGGTCCCACAACCATCGGTGTGATCACCTAAGATTGTATACGGGTGCTCACCGGGGATGAGTACACTGAACGGATTCGCTGAGAACCTCTAGATGGTATTATACCTATCGTTAGATAGCGGTTCTCTTATGACTGTATGAATACTGTCACGGCTAGCTCAATAGGGATTCGGATGAGTTTGATCGTCGGCTTTCCTTTTCGACAGGTACCCCGGGTAGCC